>JAQIWH010005375.1:0-14777 GCA_034695005.1 Cryptops parisi | reverse complement strand
GTCATGTTTTGGCCTCTTTTCGCGTCGACATCGCTTACATCCACTTCGCGTCGAAATCGCTTGGTTATGTGAAACCCGCTTAAGGGATGAGACACAGACCCGATTGCCTTTCCAATTTCGAGGAGGCGATGATAAACAATTAATTGAGATAGATTTAAAACATGTCTTGTTTTCAGAAATTGGATTATTGAGTTGTATCGGTTTAAACCAAAAAGCATGCGTATGTGTCTATTGAAGGCTACTTGTATTCGCCTTAAATGATATGACATAAATGATGTAAATAATACATGCAAATTATGCATATGCATATTATTATTATTTATTAATATGTAAATAAATAAATCGAAAATTGCGGAAATCAAAAATGGAATCACTCAAAACTCGCATCAATCAAATATCGAATGACTAAACGATCGCATAAATTTAATTTCGTGTAAATCGAAATTCACATCAATCAAAATTCGCATCAATCGAAACTTGCAAAAATAAATAATACAAAAATAAAAGTATACTCAACATACGCATAAATTTAAATTATTGAAATTATTCAGAAATTGAGTTTTAATTCCTATAATTCGAATTTCACATAAATCGAAACATGCAGAAATCTAAAATTGATTTTTGTTTGCATTATGTATGTAAATACAGTACATCTGTATATGACAGTAGGCTATATAAAGAGCACATATAGTTTAGTGAAAGTAAAGGAATAATTATCATGGTAGCCATACGGATGTTGGCATCTAATGTAACGGTAGTGATTAAGATTTGAAATATTTGAATTAATTATATTGGAAACTCAAGTTTTTTTAGATTTCTCGTCGTTTTGATGTTATTTGAATTTTCGAAACTGGTGAAAAAATTTGAAAATATGTTTGTTTGTTTTTTAATTAAGAGAACTCTTTTTTTTTACAAGATCCCTCCTTTCGCTTGCTGTCTTTTGTAAAAGTGGGCACTTGAGATCTCAATTTTTGCGCATGTTGGTGGTTGTTTTATATCAATCACGAAGGAGAACGAATTCAGTTGAGATTCTATGCAACGTAACCACAACGAGTTAAAAAACGAAACAAAACACAAACGGATGAACGGGCGGGGAGAGAATCTAAAACATAAAATAAAATAATAAAAACAAGAACGTTTTTCTGCAAATGTACCACTTCGTTTAAAAATGAGGCTTTTGATCCGATAGTGTGTGGGAGGATGTTGTCGAAATGTTGACGAAAACTAATTACTATGCGGACGAAACGACACGCTCTAATGTGGCCTAATGCAATTAATTATATTTTGGCGAGAAAGAGAAGAGAGCTGTGTTGGGTGATCGTCTTGTGAAAATTGCTCGATGAAAAATGACTTTTCCGAAAAATAAAAAGACAGACTTCTACTACTACTATATAATCGCTTGGATATCTTCTCGTTTTTTTTTATTTTTTGTTGTAACATGGTCGTATGAAAATCAATAGAGTGACTTTGCACGACGTGAAAAATGGCTATCTTCTATCATCACCCCCTCACCGAGTAGATAAAGGAGGGCTGTGGGCAGTAAAAGGAAGGGGAAGAAATTAAAGAGGAAATGAGTTAGGCGTTTGGTGGGAGAGAAGGGGGATCGAAGGACGAGATGCGAGAAGAGGGTGTGGAATTCAAAATCATCCCCCCTTTATTTTTCTTCTTCTTTTTTCACTCTTTAATTCACTATTCTTCTTCTTCTTCGTCTTTTCCTTCTTGTTCTTTCCTTATTGCTATCCCGTGATTCCTCGAAGATCTAATTTACTCGGCGCTTCATGCGTAATGAAGGGAACCGTTGTCGTCGTTGCAGTTGTCGTCTTGTCTTTTCGCTATGAGAATAAGGTCAGCTTGAGCTTGGGTGATACAAAACTTAAACCTTTCCATTCTCATTTATTTATTTATTTCACTAACGTCGATTTTCTCATTTTTTCAATGCTAAAATTATTCGTGGTGCTAGGTTTGGGATCAGTGAATGTTTTTCGGAAACAATTTTTAAAAAATGACTATATACATATACTATTGTAATTTAGTTCACCATTGTGCTAACAAGATTTTTCAGCATTCTGACAGTGATGCTAAGTAATACTTGGTAATTATTACTTTCACGTTAAAAAGCTGCAAATTCAAATTATCTGCGTCTGTTTTCTGTGACGTCATTGTGACGCCATTCACGGACAAGTGATGTAACAGAACATTTACTTGGCCGGGAAATTTGAATTTATAATTTTGCAGTGGTAAATCAGCCTCGTATAATGACATAGTTTGGTACTATAATGTAATTTTAAAACTCATTTAGTGTGACATTATATAGGATGTCAATAAAAATCATTCTGCAGTGGTAAAGCCCATTACTTCAACATTTTTCACCGCACAGTGACTTTTCGGACACCCCGTATTTGGGAATATACAGTGGAATTCGGTTATTATAATCACGGGTAATGTTATCAATCAGTTATTATTATCGTATTTAATTGGTCACAAAACTCTAATGTATCTTTATCCACTGTTTAATGTTATCACCCGGTTATTGTTATCAAAAAGAGCAGTCTCAAAGTGATCATAATAACCGGATTCGTAATTGGAATTTACCACAATAAATATTTTTTTGTATTCTAATAAACGGCGATATATTATCTATCACGAGTTTAAAATTGTACACTTATCGTGTGGTTTTGTCGACCACAAATTGGGTAAATGGGTTTCGGTTGGTCGTCGCCCATTGAGTTTTTGGCGACAAATGGCATTTTTCTTTTGTTGAAGGTGTGTGGGTAGGATAAGGTTGTAAGGGTGATGGTGAGTAGGCGGGGACCACCTCGAAGGGCTTTGGCGCGTCACCGTTTGTCAATAAAGGGAGAGGAAGCAAATTTTCTGGGCTGGTTGGAAATTTAGGTGGCGGTGGATTTGTTCACCTGGCCGAGATTGGCAATTTGGACCCAGTCACGTGATCGGTTTGGATCGGTCCCCGGGGAGTCCCTAAAGCCTCCCGAGAGATCCCGCGGGGGAAGTCTGTCAACAAATTAGGGGAAATGATGGGAGGTAGTGAAAGGGAGGGGGTAAAGAACAGGAAGAAGAAGAAAAGGCCTCCTCACATGAACCTACTCCCTGTTCCAATCCTTTTTTCTTCTTCTTCTTTGATTTTCAATTTTTTTTTCGTGTGTGTGTAAGGATGTTTGTGTGTGGAAAGAAAAAGGAAAAAGAAAATGATCGTGTCGTTACTTTGAGATAGGGAACGACGAAAAATACAAAAGTAAAATGAAAAGAAAAAGAAACCTCAAGAAGAATCTGAAAAGTGGGATATTTTTTTTTGTTTTTTTGGTGAGTTGAGGAATTTTTTTTTTCTTTGTGAAATCAATCAACAACATGGTTGTACTCGTTGATTGAATTAGGTTTGAAAAGACAAAAACGATGTTATATACGCTGTCGACACAGAAGATCGTAAAAGGGTTAAAAGCACGAAGCTGGGGGAAAGTTCTTAAATTATGTGGAATGAATGATTCAATCGTACTTAATCTGTGTTTTGTTCGAGTTTACAGCGAATCGGTAACGACGCCTAGTTACTAACGTAAGCCAATTGAAAATTCTTTGAAATTTTATCGAAATATTCAGTGCGGGATGCGCTTGTATTTAACAGAATTATAAAGATTTTCTTTTCCAGATTCGTGTTACGATTCGACATGTTTTTGTTTTGTGGCTCCTGTTATGCGAATAAATTAGACACCAATAATACTGTAGTTAATCCTCAACATTTAACGACTTTTAATAAATTTTCAAATTTCGCTAAATCTCAATTGTACCCTGCAATTTGCAATTATTACAGAGGTTGGGTTTTGTTTCCATGGGGGAGAGGGAATTAGAAATTATAACATGACATAATATAATTATGTCATGTTATAATTACATTTGCGATTAATCTTAAAATGTATCTTAAACAAGATCAATTTTAAGATACGTTGTTGCAAGTCAAGAAAATTGATTGTTTTTGTGGTGTTCGAACAAACAGACAGAATTCGAGTTTTATACATATAAGCGCGGGTTTCACTATACTCAAAACTATGGAACTTTCTGATTAGCTGAAAGAGCCGGTTGTGGTGCTACTTTCTTGTACTTTGGTTGGGGTAGGTTAAATTAGTTAAACAAAAAAACATATTAAATGTATGGGTACTTTCCGGTTATAGCGAGGCCCGTCTGATATTGTTAATTGCTTATGGGTTTATTTTGCAAGTTGGGTTAGGAAAAACAAAGAAACGTATTAAAATGTATGATTTTATTTTGTTTTCCTAACCTAACCTGCAAAATAAACCCATAACCAAGTACAAATCAATAGCAACATCAGACTGGCCTCGGTATAACCGGAAAGTACCAATGTATTTGATTAATAAATTTGAGTAATGTTTTATCGTTTAATTGTAATTGTAATTGTTTAATCAATCTAATCTATCCCCAAACCGTATTGCCTAGTTACAAGCAAGTAGCGCCACAAGCGGCTCTCAATTAATCAGAAAGTACGGAAAGTTGTAGTCGGAGATCTACTACAATTTTTTAACAAAGGAAAATTGTCTTAAATTTGAAAGTAACACAATCGTGTTGTTGTTGGTATTTAATTTTTATCTTCAACATGGCGAATTGAATGTTCAGTTTTAGCTACACTACAAACGTTTAGCGTACTGTTATTTTTACATTTGATATAGATCTCTGGTATCGAGTGTATGTTTTTTCGTGTTTTTTTTTTCAAAATTCTATTATCCAAAATGTTTTCTAACATGTTTAACACAGATAAAACAGACACCCATTGCCACATGGCTGCTTGGTTGATTAAGATGAATCGCGTACCAAACTCAATACCACGATAAATAACTTTTTTTCAGGAACAAGGAAAACCTAACTCGATCGATAGCTGTATCAACATGTAAAGAAAAATAATCGTTATATAAATCTATCGATTTTTTAAATCAACATGTACCGACTTTTTCGTAATCCCCACAACTGGATAAGAAAAGGTGAACGACTCTTCGGTTTTTACTTTATCTTCCCTTTTCTTTCTAAATAAAAAACGGTCCCGTCACCTGTTGGGAAAGGAGATTCCACCAGGGAGCCACTTGGAGAATCGAGAGGTCGTTAAAATAGTCGAAAGGGAAAAGAAGATCACGTGATGGGAACCCCCAGGTCACCTATTTGAATACGGATGTTGCTCACCTAAGTGACCCGTTAAAAAAAATGGCGAGGTGGAGATTTTATTTCCCGGTGTAAACTGGTGGCCCCTTTTTCCCAATCGATAAGAAGAACCCGTGAAGAATGTATAGGTGTAGGATTTACCGTTGGATTCCCCATTGGCCCTTTGCGTCGCCATTATCGCCCCAACCTTTTCCAAAGAACACTACGACATTGGCCTCCATTTTTCAAAAGCGGTTCTTTTAACAACGAGAAGCTTAAGGTTGGCCAAGCCGAAAGAGTCCATTACTCGGGGGGATACTTTTTGAAGGTATCATTTATTTTTATGTATATATTTCAACGTAATATTGCTAACAATCGTATTTTTTGTTTAGCTGCTGGAGTTTTATGTCTCTTTAAAAAGATATAGCGGAATGTTACTAAATCGAGGGTTCGTTTATTGCCGTTTGGATCTTCGTAGTGGGTTGTTTTGTACTTTATTTTAGCTGTTATTTTTGTTTTATATTTTTCGACTATTAGTTTTTTATTTGGTATCTTTGAGTTTATGTATTTCAATAACGCGATATTAAAATAGTAGATATCGGCGATCCTTGGGTTACACCTGTAAAAGATAAAATTATTTTTTATATGGATCACTAGTTTATTACGTGAAGTTTTAGTGGTTGTTTTTTTTACATATCGTAAAATGAGTTTAGAAATGCACGATACTATCGTCGAAAAAAATTAAAATTTCCTTATTTATCATATTATTATTATTATTATTTTATTTCAGACCATGGGTATATAAACCACTTCGTGTAATATGTTATTTATTGACATGTTTTAATTATATTTTTAATGACATAAATTTATAAATTTAGGAAACAATTTGTATTATATTTTATTTTAATGGAATTTGAAACATGTTTATGAATTTTTGAATTATTCCATTTTTGGGATTGAAATTACTAAAACTTCGGTTTAATGCCATTTTATTTTTGATGATTTTTCAAATATCGAGCATGTTTCGGAAGGTAAAACTTTTCTTCTTTAGTGATATTTTATGAATGAATTCAACATCGAAGTACCAGTAATTTAAATCCACTATTGACACCAATTGTCATTCAAAAACTCCGTTCACCAATTTCAATGTTCAAACCTACCACCATATATTTGTTTTTAATAGAACTTGGTTTGTTTTTAATGTTAGTTTATAATATTTCAAAAAGTTTTCTTTACATTTTAGACTTATCTGTGGTTGATTATTTCGTATCGTTTCGTTTGTTGTTCTATTGAGGAATTGCAACTTCAGTCGATTGAGATGACAGAAAAGTTTTTTGTGTCTTTTTTTTTTCGAAGGACATTTTCCTCGAATCGTTAGCGAGCAAAGAACCGAGGTTTTATGTGAGTTTTAGGAGCGAGGAATTTGAAATGATGGGTGGCTGTATATCGAAACTGTTCCATAATTCACTTCGAGTCAGAATGTCGAAAATGGTTCCAAAAATAAAATGAAAAAAACCATGCAACCTAAACATTTTACGTATGGTTTGGTGAAAGGAAACCCTTGTGTTTCCTTCCATTTAGCCGAAGATGCTTCTGCTGAAATAATATTAATAATAACAATAATAATAAAAAAGGGAAAAGAAACGAGCTTCTGTTGACATTGGAAAGAAGCCAATTCGCTATTGGGACATGTCGTCGAATTTAATCATTTTACTCGAGATTATTAATGACTGAGACGGGGGATGCAAAGAAGTTGGACTACTTTTCGAATGGTTTTGGCAGGAAATCTAAAATCAACATGGCTTAAAGTTGAAGGGGGAAATTCTTTGGAGTCCTTTTTTCGAAGATAGCCTGGTCGTAAAGCAGGACAATTAAGTTGTTTGCTCTATCGATAAGGCACTCGGCTGTAAATACGATTACATAAAAGTGCCCACCTCGTCGAGGTTTTTTCTTTTTATTATTATTCTTCTTTGGAAAGCATTTTCAAGATCTCTTTTGTTGGGCGAGATTTTAGTGCTCGTTAATGGTTTATTGATGGGGAGAAGAGTCGAAGGTCGGACTCCTCCAAATTAAGCGAGGTTTAATAACAACAACAACAACAGAATGAAATAACAATAATGTTCTCATCGTAACAACCCTTATGGGTAGCAAATGTTGAATGGGTTTTAAAAAACCTTAACGTATTTATTGTCTTTTTTTGACACTTGACATGCTCCTTACACTGGAGAGATTCTTAAACTTCTTAACCCCCAAGACACTCTTAAATCTACGCGTTAACATTTCCGGTACCCGTTTTATTACAATGTCGCAATAGTGTAAAGAATCAGACCAGATGGAGCTGAACAAAGAAAACTGCCACCGACAGTTTTGCTTTATGAAGAATTACGACATTGTAATTAAGTTAAAATGTAGAAAGTGTTTGGTGTTTGTTCGTTTTCATTTATTTTTTTATTATTATTCAGATTTTATTTCGTGTCGACTAATTTTATCGTCGACTAGACGAAAATTTCGTGATTTATAGGATAATCCATTTCTGATTTAATTTTAGTATCTTAGTTGAAACTATGTTGGAAAGTCCCCTCAAAAGCTGTAACAATGTTCTGTGTTATGCTGGAAAGCCTAAAAAGTCGCTGTGACTTTGGCGCAGTGTTATGCTGGTAAGCTTGAAAAAGCAGTGCGCTGTGTTATGCTGGGCAACTTTAAAAAGCTGATAAGGCACTTTTTCAAATAACTATTGTCATAATTCAGATAACTATTTTTCAGATAACAACTGTGTCATCTGAAAAACATAAATAACCGTGGATATTCGGTGTTATGTTGGAAAGTTTCATACTCTGTAACCATTGTTATGCACAGCAGGAAGCATCACAAAGCTGTAGCTAGATGCTTTGTTATGCAGGAAAGCTTTAAAAATCTGTAGCTATACTGTGTTACAGCTGTGCTGTGCTATACATTAAATTGAAGGGCTCCGGGCAACATGATGATAAATCACACTTTTTGTTTTCAACTCTATATTGCTAGATGGGTTTCTCGTGCAAATGCACGGAACGTCAAAACAATAGGTTTTTGACGTTTTTTATTTCAATTCACCGTCCATCGGGAAAAGTTGAGTGCCAATCGACTACTAACGCCTAGCTTTATCGACTACTCACGCTTAGCTCTGTTACTCCAACAATGCAATGCGGGACCGTCGGGAGGCGCGTGTGCAGTGCAAATGCGTCTCAGGCTCATGCAACGCTAACTGGGGCATCGCAAAGCTTTCTGGGAGCGTTACAGATAGTGTCTGTATCTGTCTCATATAGAAAGATGCTGCCGTTTTCTGGAAAATCCAGTAAGTAGCAATACAGTATTAGCTATAAACAGTACTACTGAGGGATCGTTTGGTGTAAAAATTTCAATTTTGGAAAAAGTGTGGCTTATCATTATGTTGCCCTCGATTGTTCAATTTCTTATTCCAGTTTCTGTTTCAGTTACGCCTCATTCAATTTTTTTTTGTGGTTTTTTAAAGTTTTATTCAGTTTCTCGTGAGATTATATTCTTTATTCAACTCGCGCTTTTCACATGTTGAACTCTTGTTATTTAATCACTCAAATGACGTCGGGTTTTTACTTCTATTTTATTTAGCGTTTCTTGAGGTCATAGTGTAATTGTCTTTTTGCTTAGTTTTTTACTCGATTTACTCAGTAACCACGTAATGTCGACATAGTTTTTACCCAGTTGTATTCAATTTCAACTCGGCTTCTTCTATTGAGTATTCAAGTTATCATCAACGAAACGTGCCTCGATTAAAGTAAGTCGAACCATACGTTGAATAAAAATTTTGCGCTATTTCCACTGGACTGGTAGAATAAGTCAAAGGTTGTTTTGGTCGACCAATGGATTCCTTAAAGGTTAAACAAACAAAAATCAGCGATCCTACATTTTTTAGTAGAATCAGTTCAAAAACAGAAGCTGTTTTTGTTGACCAGTCGGTTTTTTTAAAGGTTAAATGAAATAAAAAATAAACTAGCCTACAGTACATTTTTTAAAACTACTGTAGGTTGACCTATACAAATTGGACTCAACAAGGTTGAACTTGATTTAATAACAAACCATGTAAGACATACATGTAAGTGAAACCATGTTAGTTGTATACAAGAGGTACTCGTCAATTGAAATGCTCGTCCCTGTTTAATGTTTTATTTTTATTTTTATTGGGAAAGTTAGTTTTTTTTTTTTGGTAAGTTGTATAACTAAATGACGATTTTAGCCTTAATCCATAAAGTTAAGCTAGGACACATTAGTCGGACATCCTTATGAAAGGGAAAAGAAGTCGCGTTGTAATGCAGTTACTATCGTAGACTGGGGTCATTTGATTGGATGTTTCATCGGAGAATCTAAAGGGACTCTAAACCCGTTCCACTTTACTTCCACGTTTTGTCCACTTCGAACGACAACCATGAGAAGAACATGAGAAAGGGGAAACCTGGTCTTTTATTTTTTTCTTCTTGTTTCGTGATCCGTTTAGAAGGGATAAAAGGGAAAAAGGTATAGGGAATTGAGTTTGCTCGCCATTTCTTTCTTGTTCTTTGATCAAAAGGAAGCGACGAAGATTGTGGAAAAGAAGAGGAACTTTCCTTCTCTATTTTATTTTTATTTGTTTTGTAGTTATTTTATTTTATTTGCTTTGGCCACTCGTTTCTTTCCTGACTTGCAATACCTTATTCTATTGGGACAAGGGAGGAAGAGAAAAGCTGGATTACTGGCTTTCCGACGTATCGTGTGTCACGATTAATCTACTCTGACGGTCTTTTGCAGAGCTTTTTTGATGTAGTACTATTACAACATTGGGGGTGGGTGGAGAAAACGGAACTCGAAAAGCTCGTGATACCCCCTCCCCGACAGCTTGTAAAACACCTGCTCGTTTCGACTTTTATTGGACCTTGGTAGAAAAGAAAGTGAAAGATCGACACACACACACGCATTGACGACCAAAAAAAACACACAAGAACTATTATCTGCTTTTCATTGATTTCGTATTGTCGGGTGTTCAATGTTTTGGAGAAGGGGGTAAAAAAGAAAGTACAAATTTCGCGGATGATAAAGTGTTATTTTTTAAAAAAATAATTTTTTTTTTTTGATTCTTTTCATTGAAAAACTACGAATAAAAAATGTTGGCGAGGGATTGTCATGGTTGTCGAATATTGGAAGATTACACATACAGATTGCATAGAATTGAAAAGTTAGTAAACATAATTTAAAATAAATAATTTTAAAATAAATAAATAAATAAAAATAAAATTGAGAGTTGGATGGAATAACGGCGTAAGTCAATGTAGTTTTGAGAAAAAGGGCAAAAATGTCTGGAACATTCAAATTTAAAATTAAAAAAATAATTATATCAACTGTATATTTATAGAAGCAAAATGAACAGGTTTTGTTAAAAATCTTAACTATAATAGTTGATGGTTGACAGGCTTAAAATTACGGCTAATTTAAAAATGCGATTACGCCGTTTATTCCAAATATCGTGCTAATTTATAAATGCATTGACGCCGAATATCCAAAGATCAATGACGAGTTTCCATTGTTTTGGAAGTGGAGCTAGCCAGTGAAATAACCAAGAATTGAAGCGACAAAAAGAAAGAAATCACAAAAAAAATTTAAATTTACAATAGTCGCGTTCCGTATTCTTGATGCAAAAAGTCCAAAAAGTGCAAACTATAAAAGCAATCTAATGTTTTTATGCTATAGACTGGTCTAAATCGATTAAATTTTTATGTATTTAAAGGAATAACGACGAAAGTTGATATACGCTGTTTTTCCACCTAACCCTTTAATTGCAAAGAATGGAAGTTGAAACGTGGACGATGTTGTTTTTGAAAGCTGAAGAAAGACTTTGTTGTTGTTGATTAAAAAAAAGCGGAAATTTTAATTGATTATGTTGTTGACGTCGCTGAATGAATGTTCATGGACTTTTACAGCATTGATTTTTCTCGATGCATTCTCGAGAAAACATACCCGCTGGGTTGTGAGAACATAATTGCTCGTGCTGGAATTGCTGGCTGAAATGGCTTAGGAATTGGACTCCAAAACTATAACTTTATTTGAATTATAACAAGTAATACAAGGTGGAAGAAAAATTTTTGGTACAACCTTTTAACCTGGCGTGGTACTGTGCTTTCGTTTGCAAACCTAATTTTAAATGTACTGTGTTTGAAACCAACTCGTGGAAAGATGTTTGTTTTTTGCCGATTCGTGTTAAGTGTTCATTAGGATGAACGCACAGCAATGAGTGGTTGCTCAGATGAACTATATTTGAACAACCTATACTATTCTAAATGTACGTGTTACACTACGTGTGATACTGTTCTATACTAAATGTGTGTGTAATAAATTTTTGTAAATGTATTTATGTTTATTGCTTAACGACGCCTCATTTTGGCTAGACTAAAAATGTTGGTGTTAACGTCAGCAACGCTCTACGAGATAAAACTCCACCTTCACATGTCAGTTTCTCGAAAATGACACATCATCCGTCAAAATTTAGAAATGTTTCGCGGACTATGTCTATGTTCAAAATTTTAGCTCTGTAGGTTGTCTCGGGAACATACCAAACAAAGAGCTAAAACAAATTTTAAGCATTCCATGGCTGAACCATGGCTCCACTATTTCACCCTTGTTAAACCGCCAACCCAACTTAAATAAAAGGTTGTAAAAACTTTATTAACCAGCACATGGTGGGATTCAGTTTGGGGTTTGACACCACGGGAGCAGGTTTTTTCGGAGTTCTCCCGTTTCCGCCTGCATGATAGACCCTCTATTACATCTTCACCCTCCTTACTTCATAATTATTTCAGTATTTTCTGTATCATTGAAATTTGAGGATCACGTGATAAAGTCGTGTTTTCCTTAAAATTCAAGTACCTACAAGTGTTGTCGGACGACTGTCAATCTCGTGGTCGCGTCGGGATGAGTCGTGACAACAGTAAGATGAGGTTTCCCGTAGACCGTGAGAAAGTCGACTCGGGCGACAATAAATGATCAGTGATACGTGAACTTGACTGAACAAGTTGAATACGTGTATTTGACAAACTATGAATTTAAATGATACATTTAGAACAGTAGGTAAATAACATAATCATTGTACATCAGACTGGTAACGGTTTCTGTTTTCTCTCCTTCATCAAAGGCTGAATGGATAATAATCTCTTCTCGCAACAAAGCAATGTGTAAACAAACATCATCTCATTGTTTAAATTCAAACCACGGCTCTTTAACAAAGAAGTATAACATCCGTAAATAATATTTTGTTTCAAGAAATAAACACACAACAAAAATATTCCCCCCACAAAAAGTACCCCCCTTTATACAATTGAAGGGCCTGGTGTAAAAGGGTATTAATTAATATTTTTACAATTTTGCGGAAAATGCGTTTAAAAATCTGAAACGCGTTTGAATAACTTGCCTTGCTGTCTATGGGCTACTTCACACTTCTTGCACTATTATCACCTGTTTTTGCACATATTGTTTTACTCAAAATTATGCGTGAAAGAAGGTAGAATTGCACCTAACACACTAAAAAATGCTTCTTCTAAGTCTTTTTTCACAAACATGTTGCTTAACATCATTTTACACCAGGTCCTTCAATTGAAGGTTTGCTCGGAATAACGTTGTATGATATGTTGCAAAAATTTAATTTTGAGATTATTATGGAAAACTGTGCATCATATATGGGCCTAGCTGATGCTGTTAATAGACAAACTCATACCTAGCTGAAACATACATATATCACTTCGAACTTGGGCACCTATTATGTGACAACCAATGTGTTGCTGAATACTTCTTTTACTATTTACTCAAAACTATGAATTGTCACATGCAACGTCATTCCGGGCAAGCCTTCAATTATTGTTGAACAAGATACGAACTCACTGTTGGGATTTGCACTAGCTACAAGATGTACAGTACTAGAAACACCAACTGCCGAAATGATTCTTCACGTGGACATTGCTGGATAGTGTGACACATGTTCATTGTTTGGGTTCGAACGATGATCACGGATGCGATAATGGAATGATAATCTTTATTATAGGGAATAACGCCCACGTTGGAATGAGTCGGTAGCACTTAAAAAAGATTTTTCGTTTACATGAAATGCAATTGAAATTTATGGAACGACGACTCGGCTGTCGTTGAAACTGATTGGAGCAGCCAGATGTCATTTCCATTCGAGCGAAAATTCTTGCCAAACATATCGGGGCAAATTCCCCAGAGTGAAGATGGTAGCGGATGAGAAACGTTGTCGGTTGCCCATGTTAGTACAAGTAGGCTGATGATGATGATGATGATGATGATGATGACGATGGTGACGAACAAGGGGGGGGGTGATGTCTCTCTTCATTTTAGCTTTTGGTTAATTGGAAATGTTCCGCTGCATCGCTAAAACTCGGCGCAATAAGCTCCTTACTCTTTTAGTAATCTCGGCCTGGCGTTATTAATTTTTGACCCCGCTGGGTTGTTTACAGGCAAAATCTTTTGCAAAGCGTATGAAAATGATTGGTTTGCCTTGATGGACGTGGAGAAACGGTTGATGGACCACATGACTCCTCCTTTCTCGGAGTCGTTTTTGTGTATGTGTATGATGGGATAGGGAGGTTATTGTGTGTGTGTGTGTGGTGTATTAAGGTTGAAGGAATAGATGAGGCGGGGTAGTGAAAAGAAGAAGAAACGTGTTTGCACGTTTGTCACCCCGAGCGACCCTTTCATCATGCGGTTCGAAAGGAGAAATTGCACGCGCCTCGGGTCACGAACGGGACGTGACTACGACGAGAAAACCCTGACCGACAAAGAAAACGGCGGAAGTTTGCAGTCCATTAGTTGGCGCATCTGTCTTTTGTTCCAACATTTCCGGTCAGGAAGGCCATTCTTTACTCCCGTTTCCATCCCGATTAAACACAATACCACCGACTAAAGGGCCCAAGTTTTAATAGGCTTTCGTTGTTGTGTGTTCCGCCTGTTGCTGGTTCTCTTCCCCACTCTTCATAAAATGACGTGAGACTATTTTTATGGTGGTAAAACCACGTGTGGGGGGTTTGTTTTATGTTTTGTTTTTCTGTTCAGGGAACTACATGAGTCTTGTCCTAATTACACAGAATGAGTTAATTTTAAACATCGTGTATGGTGGGTACCATAATCAACTTTACACAAGGATAATGATAGTTTTTAAACCTCGCTCTTTCGGTCTATTTCGTCAACTACACCCAAAACCACCTTTGCCCTTTTAATGAAAAATTAACATTATCGTACATAAATGACTGGAGCATCACTACGAATTTTATAGTAAAAAATATAAAAAAATTAAAAAAAAAATTAGTTATTTTGGTTCATGATTGGACGATCGTTGAAATTAACAGCAAAATGAATCGGACATTTTATGGTTACAACCAATGTGCAAAAAATGCTTTATGACTGAAATAACACTTGAATAGTGAAAGAACTTTGAGTTTTAGAATTGTATAGCATACTAGATGATTGCCTTGACGTAACATACGCCAGCTAGCGACGGCGTGTGTGTTAGCTCTGTAAACATACGTATGCTTTCCGTGGCTATCATTGTTTAGACTGGTGGCTATAGTAAACCT
>JAQIWH010005374.1:0-14779 GCA_034695005.1 Cryptops parisi | reverse complement strand
TCCAAAGACAGTCGATTACGGCTAGGTTCACGTTGGACGCAGCTTAGTTGTTAGTCCAAGGACGCAGTTTTGCTGAAAACGCTCGTAAACGTGCAAAGATAGTCGATAGCCAATATAGGTTCCATGTAAATTGAACAAACTTATCGACTATCTTTGCACGTTTACGAGCGTTGTTAGCGAAGAAGCGTCCAATGTAAACGCAGCCTGCAAAGAGTGATCGACTACCTTTGGACGGTTTTCGCGCTAAAAACGTATAAAGTGAACGCGGCCTATGACGAGGGCTGAGTAAATTAACTGTTTTCTAAAGACCCGACACCACCACCGACAATAGGATTTCGGATTTTGGAGTTGGCAACACTCATAATCAAGATTAACTCGAGCTGTGGGTCGCCTCCGGAGCTGCGAAGAACGATATACCGGTGTAAATACGTTTAATCCACGGGGTAAATCTTCATTAAACTCCAAACTAACTATTCCATGGAACGTATGACATTTGGAGGTGCTATTCCTTCTGAAGTCAAATATTTGGCTGATGGCGACTGTCAACTCGTACGAACAGCTGTAAGAGGTTGGTCACAATGTGTCATCCCGCCCCCCTTTTCACTATCGTCCAAAATAGATGTTGATAAAATAACAAAAACTTGATATTACGTATTGTATAATTGGATATCATCTTGTTAGTGTTTTATAGTTTGTATTTGTTTTAATGTTTACAGGGGTCTTTTGTTTTGTTTTTTTGCATGTAGTTTTTATTTATTTATCATTTTTATTTTCAAGCTACAAATACTGATTCAACCACTAACTTTTGTCAACACAATCAAATCCTGACATTTCTGACGGTTATTAAACAGCAATAATAATAATAATTTAGTAGTCATGATGGGTTTGTCATATCTCGTTCCTACGTAACGTACGCTTTTCTGAATAAATTAAAAAAATAGAAAATATGAACTTCTTGTACGTTCATAAATAATTTCAATAGTGTTCGGTCAATGATACCTATTTACTGAATTGATTGCATTGCCACGTCATATTAAGTGCAACTGTAGCAAAAGTTGTACGTAAAAGTTTATGTTGTAGAGCTTAAGACAATTTTCTTACATTACACGTTGAATTGAAGGGCTGCAAAATGGTAAGCCACACTTTTTTCAAAAAATGATATTTTTACATCCAACGTTTCCTCAGTACTGTTTCTAGCTTGTTACGTACCACTTCTTGGATTTTCCCGAAAATGTCAGCCTAATACGGACAATCACCTTGTTTTGTTGCTCAGTTTTGTATGGTACTCTATGGAGTTTCTGACCAGAAAAATTTACAAAATGTGGCTAACCATTATGCTGCCCAAAGTCCTTCGGTTTATCTCTTTCTTACGAGGAGAATGGTGTCTCCAGCTTAACACTTGTTTCATGTCGTGCTTAACAGTGGTTGCAGCTTCGAAAAGTGGTCACTCCATTGCCAAAGAAGATGAGAAGGTTTTGCTGCATGCGAACGAAGAAGATAGGTGTAAAGCATTAGGTGGCGTTCATCGTCTCGTGTCCTGTGCGTTGCGCTTTCCAACATCGTCGTGGAAAAAAGAGGTGACCCATCCAACAGCAGTTTGACTTTTAACAGTTGCATCGTAGTAGTAGTGGGTACAATTCTTTCCTGTTTCTCCTTTCAGACTTTTGCGCAGGACTTGAAAGACCTGAAGTAAGAAACGGTTTATCCAGTGAGCATGTAGTCAGTAAGTAGTGGTAGGGAGGGTAGGCTACTTATTTCTACTCGTTTTGTGACCAACAGGATTCCTCAAGAAATTGCTGCCGATCTAATCGATGTCGTTTTTGGATCGATGTGCGTGTGATTACAGGATTCATTTTGGTTTGGAATTACACCTCCTCCTTTTTCATTTAAATAATAGGACAAATTTTTTGTTAGACGGCCTTCCATTGACAATCACTACCTCACTGTGAAGAAATTTCAACCATGGCACTTGACTCGCACGCGCTGGCGAGTTGTTGTTTCTATCTCAACAACGTAAGCAGTTAATTGGTTGTCCATCAGTGGTGATGATTTTGTTTGTTGTTGATTTGGACCCTTGATCATTTTAGTGTACTGGCTAGAGCTCTGCAACCTACAGTTGTGTTGCAACTATTTCTCGGCGATGGCCGTGTGGAAACATTTGAGGTAAATGAAGACGCCTCACTGCACTGATGGCTTTGAATAGGACATGGAACCAATAATGATGGTAATTTTAAATTTAAGGTTTCGTTGGCCAAATTCAACGCATTAAGATGTAGCGTCGCCACTGTTCTCAAACAACTGCAGCAACTCGAGAAAGGACATCTCTTCAAGATTCAGACGACTTGAGGAGGAGGAGGACACAAGCCTACATAGGCAACTTGGCAGGATGACATTGTTCCAATGATGAGAATGCTATTGTTAAGCTATATCCGTTTTTAGAGATGAATGTTAATGGTTGCTATGGGATTGAAATAGTGACTGTCATGCATGGAACAAACGATGGCTGTGATTTCATGTACATAAACTGCTTAATTTGATTTTGTACAGTTCTTATGCGACCAAACATTTTGTATGTACAGTTTGTGCTGTCATAGGCTATACTCGATCTTGCCTTCTATTTTCCAACAAGAAGAATTTGGTAAACCGAGATTCTATGGACAGGTCGTGTTAATTATTTGGACTATTGCCCAAAACAAGGAAAATGGAGTTGTACCAAATGTTTCTTTTCTAAACAACCACCCTTTTCAGCCCATAATTTAAATCTTGCTCGTTGAAGATGTTTGTTTGGAGAACATCTTAAGCTGGTTTCACAGTATATTTCAATACGACTGTCCAATGTGATCTGGTATCGCAACACAGTGTTTGTAGTTTAGAAAGAAGTAGCCTAGGGATTATTGAGTAAATGTAAAAATAAAATTTGACATGAAATTGAATACTTTTTTTAACTTTTGCTGCAGGCACCACCCCAATAATAGGAAAGCCATAAGTAAAAATTTGTCATAAGTTATTAGTAGGTAAGGTACCAATCCCATAATTACAGTATTATGGGATTAAGACCCATAATACTGTAATTCCAGAAAACAAGTAGCTCCGTGTGATTTTGTTAATTTCAATAATGATGACAGGGTGTTCATTCAAGTTCACCTGGTTTACTATAAACCAATCTTTGCCATAAGTAGGTTGAAGGTTTTGTCAAAATTGTGTGTATGTAAGTAGTTTGGATTTATTAATAATCGGAATTACAGCCATTTCTGGTGTAAGTCCGTGTCCACTATTAGCTGGTGCTTATAGTAATTAAAGAGACAATGATGGCGGGGCAATTTTCCACTGGTTGCTGCGAGATTTGCGCACTCACCACTGGGTGGCGTTGTTTGTTGGATCGAATTTGTCGTTTGGAGGAGCCGGAGCGAGCCCGCAGCAGCAGAGCACTGCACAGAGTTCTTCAAGGTTGGGACGAGCAGTGGTAGTAGTAACAAGGTGAAAGTCCTCGTCTTCGTTTAATCTGGTGATTTGGTCCGTGGTTGTCACGCAGCCCTTGACCGTTCCCTGCTCGGATAGATCATCCAGTTGAACTGACATCGACATGGTGATCAAGGTGTTCCTCTCTGGCATTTCGGCGAGCAAGGAGGTGAGCAAAAGGCCAAAAAAATGGCTCTTTTATTTGTCTCGGATTTCTGTTTTTTTGGGTGACTTGCGTCTCGCTCGTACTTGCACTTCTTCACCTGCTGCTGCTGCCACAAGTCGCACTAGTCAAGTCAGTCCAAAACATTTATAGCAACGCAATGTGAAACCTGTTCAATCTGCGCGCATCAATCCAAATCGGTGCGTTCTTTTTGGTATGTGGGCAAAGGTCACGAGACTTGACAAACTAAAACAAAAAACGACGACGTCGCCAAAGAAAGGGTTCCTCCTCAGACCACGCCCTCTTTTTCACCAACTCTTGTTGACAGGGGAAGACACTCTACCTTTTTATGGACAATATTGTAATCAATCAATGTACCTTGGAAATTAGACAGACATGACGGACGGCTGTGCCAGTTGTCCAGTAAATGGACTATTTTATTTATTTATAAGGTTAAATACACCTGACACTGTTTCTTTTGGTGGATTTTGGCTCTTCGTGGCACTGGGAAAACAAACCCAGTCAATACTTGCGCATTCTTATCACATTGCCAGCTAACTACAGTACAAATAGTTTAAATGTCAGTCTCGCCAACAACATGAAGAATTACCAACGATTATTATTATTATTATTCAAACATGGTTACCATGAAGATAGATAACGATCTTAAGAAATTGTTGACCAACAAAAGATGAAACAGGAATAAAGTAATTATCGTGATGTCTTCATTTCCCAGGAGATATTATTACATCCTTATTGAATAATGATTGTTACATTGGTATTACGCCACTCGATGCGTATCGCCAAGATGCCCAATATTGTTTTTGAATAGGATGGTTGGTTGGTTTTCTAATAACGATAGGAGGCCATGAATTGCCAAGAATTGAAGTGTGTCGTGTCGATGTGAGTGATGCCTATTGACTCGGAATGTAGGCTGGACGTTGATTTGGTTTGGAAAAGTCGGTGAACTTTTACTTTAGGTTGGTGGGCGGAGTTTAGGTCAACTATCATTAAGATGATAAATGTAATAGTTCAATGTTATTGTTGTGTTTTCTGACTAAATTTACCTGGTCTCTACACCCTTACGCATCAGGTTAGGTTAGGCAAAAACAGCAACAACGTTAAAATGTTCCCTTTATCTTAACGGTATTTCACTTAAACTCTGCTCACCATCCTAAAGTAAAAGTCTTCCATTAGTCAAGTTGCATTTCGCGTTTGTGGATGGTCTCGCCCAATACGATCGATTTTCATTTTACAACAACAGGATTGTTTTGATAGGAACAGGAATTAAACGACAGACATGTCATTCAATTAAGAGAAGGTTTCAGTAAGTTATAAATCTTTACACCGTGGACTTGTCTGTTGAATTGGAAATGTCTCACCGTTTATGCAAGTTGAAATCGAGTTTATTTAACCTTTCTGATAACATTAACTCCTTAGCGAAATGTGAAGATTGAATAGGTGGCCAAATTCCATGGCTAAAACAATAGGATGTACATCATCATCTTGTGTCGATTGTTAAACTCATCGTCTGTCCATGTGCAAATGCAAGTTTGTTTTGTTACTAGGAAATGAGTTGTTTTTCAGGCAAGGTTCTTGGAGATAAAGGATCACTGAACAGCTTATCCGCTGTTCTTGATTGCGTTTCCTGAACTTTGTTGATGGCTTTTGGTTGTTTTTTTATAAAGGCTTGGGAAGAAAAAGAACCATTTTCTTAGCGAAAAAAAGAAATTTAGGTGAGGGTCAAAGGAACTGAGAATGTTTTAAAATTAAAAAAACAAGAAAAGCTGAATCGTTTGGCACATGTACAACGAGCTAAAAAGATGGATGGGAACCCAACGTTGCTTCTTTTGCAGCAGTAACTATTTTATAGAAGGGTGAATTACACTCGGTGTTTGAATTCTTTTAAAGCTAAATGAGTAATTTAGAAGAAGAAGTAAGGTGAAAAAAAGAAAAAGAAGGTGCATTGCAGTTTTTCGATTTGATGGTGGTAGTGAGTGTTGTTAGTGAAGCCAAAACAGACACCGGCTAAAAGTGAACAGCCGACTAAACAAATGGGTCTGAAAAAGGTGAAGGTACTGACAAGTATGCGTGACACTCTGCTTGCTACTTTGCTATCCTTGAATGACTACAGCATGCTACGCTACGGTGCAGCAGAAATATTATATTTTTTTTTCCCACTTGATACAGCCAGCCTAGCATGTGCCTGTAGCGGAAGGAAATGCTGCTGTTGTTAAGGTCAAACGAGAATGATGGATTATGTCATCGGATAATTGTTTCAAATGGAAAATGAGGTTCACGTCATTAAGTCATTGGCATTGCATGCAGTTACTACTTGCTGCGCTTAATTAGGCACCAGTGATCTTGAATGGAATGGGATGAATAATAATAATAATGATACAATACCGATGAAAAAAACATTGCTTACATGTAGTTGAATGATGTTCAGTTAAAAGTCTTATTTTTCTAAGAGTTTTATCATTGTGTTTTGTATGTAGATTTTATAATTGCCTAGACGAGAATAAACAAGTCCCTTTGAATCGTCAATGACGATTGTCAGTCCAGTACTTTTAGACTGTAGTGGTCGGTGAATGTTTGCCACGAGGTATTGTGATAGCAATGAACCATGTTTATTTTGGTAGGTGAAGAAACGCCAGCAAAGGGCTCTCATCATCCTGGACAGTTGCAAAGTCGAATATGAATCGATCGACATCACCGAACCTGGAATGGAGGGAGAAAAAAAAAGCATGCACGAGAAATGCAAAGTTCGTTCTCCCAACCGAACACCCATCGCTCCGCAGTTTTTCAACGAGGACGACTACTGCGGTGTAAGTAGGGTCACCCTATTGCTTGCTGGATGGTTGGTTGGTTTAGTTTTGTTTAAGGATTAATCCCCTTGGTTGGTTGGTTACTTAAAAGGACTACGATGACTTTGATTCTGCCGTCGAAGTGAATCAAGTGCTGCAGTTTTTGAAACTGGAAGCTGCCGAGCTGGAAAATGGAACGACGACCAACGGAGTCGATCACAGCAAGGATGAAGTAGTAAGGATCTCCTTTAATAGTTTCATCATTGGTGGTGATCACCATCGTCACTGGTTCATCTTCTTTTTTTTTAACCTGTAGGAAGTGGAAAATGGTACCACAACGATTGAAGAAGAAGCTGAAACTGCCGAGGACCAAGAGGCCGAAGTGGAGGAAGAAGGTAAGGTGGTGTTGGATGAGGAAAGTCAAGACAACGAAGAGGAGGAGGATGGGGGAATCTGGGGTGACGAGGATTCGCAGGACGACGCATCCAAAAAACGTAAAAAGGAGCGTGGCGATTCCGAGCTTAGCAAAAGTTCGCCCGTTGACCTCGGTGAGGACAGTGTGGACTCGCACAAGCGGCTTAAAGTGGAAGGGGATGAGGACGAGGAGGAGGAAGGGGACTTTTGGGCCGGTGGGAAGGAAGCAAAAGAACAACAACAACAGGAGGAGGAGGAAGAAGAAGAAGAGGAGGAGGAGGAGGAAGAAGATGATGAATAATACACGATGGTTGTGTTTCACGATTCGGTTACAAATGTCAACAACGTTGGCCCGTGACACTGTTGAGACAAAGGTGGTGCACCTAAAGTATAGTGGTTCACACGCTTTTATCGATAAACGTTTTAGTGCGGTGAGATGATGATCATGTTCGAGCCACTCGAAACCATCCGATCGAGCTCTTGGTCTGACTAAAAAAAATTCCTTTTAAGTTTGTCCTCTTCCTATAAAAGGCATGATTTTTAGTGATGTTAGATACAACTCGTGTTAGCATTAACACTTTCACATGCATAGATTGTTCTCCTCCTCCTTAATAATCACTTTTGTTGTTTCAGCTTGAAAGACGACTGTGGCTCCATCCCGTTTGCATGTGCAAGTGTTGATCCACCACGACGACTTGGCTGCCATGTGTTCAAATAACCTCAAAGCAAAACAAAAACAAACAAACAAACAAAAAGCCATTTTTTTAAAATGTAAAAATCAAAACAAACTCGGTAACAGCTTTTTGCAGCTCTAATCGTTCCCTCCTCTCTTCATTGTGGGTGTTCCTTCTATTTTTTGCATGATTGTGCACTACCGAACCGTTTTCTAACCACTGTTTTTGATACTACCGTGGATTGAAGTAGTAACAACATGGTCACACTGCTGATGGATTTTGAGATGACACACGGGCTAAAAGGGATCTCGTGAAGAGGTCTTCTGTATTTTTGTAAGCGGACTTTGAAAAGTGTACCTTGGATGTCCAAGGAGTTGAACGATCAAAGAAGCTATTTTTCTTTGAAAAAAAGACGATGTGATGGTCGAAGAATGACGATGCTCGAGTATTCAAAAAACGCGACCATCGACTCATTCTCGGGATGAGAAAATGGAACCATTTTACTAGCCATTATTTTGCCATTCAAAATGTGAAGTTAAAATGGAAATTACATTTGTCTTTGGTTTATTTTTTTTTTCTTTAGCTATTGGTGATATTCCCTCGTAAGGTCCACAGCACACAGATCACATTACTAGATTCAAATAGAATGCATGAGATGGCCGCATGACTGACATTTTTTAATAGATGCGAATTTTGCATGGAGCCATCTATGATGTCATTTGATAGTTATTATTAATACGAATGCACGGTTAGCGGTTCAACAAATATCATTCTATAAAGTTGGAATCGTTTGAAGATCAAAGGGATTCGCTAACCGTGCATCGATGCATCCTTCATTCATTCTTTCATATTACATGTACTAAAACTTTTAACCACAACTGTTCTGTTTACAAGTTAATTCTTGTCATTAGGGAAAAATTCGAATCTTTTATTGTAAATGGAATGAAGTGGTACCTTTTTTTGGCAACCTTTTTCTGCAATCATTCATTCTGGTTAAAAATTCAAATGGTCGAACCAGTTTTCTATCTTGAGTGTTTCAGTGTTGCACATCTTCTCGATGAAACTAATAACCCCAGCTTTAAAAACAGCCAACAAAACCAACCGCAGTGATAAAATTTGTATGGTGCTTTCTATTTCGTTCTGCCACAACAACAACCATCGAACTTATGATTTTTTCCCCTCAACCTTTTGAGTTTTTCAGATCTCTCGTTGATTGGAACAATCCCGAGATCTCGATAGCTGATACACATTTTTTATTTTGCCATCTCGAACCAACTTCGGCACAACGAACATTGTTTTCTACGATCTCCTCTTCTTTTTTACATTTGTTTTTTTTTTTGATACCTTACCTATGTAAATAAATCTTTTTTCTTTTGTTTTTTTTTGGTTAAATTTTAACTCGACAATGTTGTGTTCATGGAAGCAAGAATGACCCTTGTAACCAAGCAATGTAACTTATTTTTTTCTTTCTCTGTAACTGTGAGTTTGGTAACGATTTCATAAAATGATGCCAAATAACGAGCTAAATCTAGTAGTACTTTATTCAAACATTATCGTGCTTTTTCAGGTGCCGTTTCCAAAATAATGGTTAAAACGCAGTTTTGTTGTCCAAACGAAATAACGGGTGTAACATCGAAACAATCGGTTTTTAACGCCGTTTCAAGGTTCCGATAGGCTTTATCGCTTAGGGTAACGTTTGGCAATTTGAAATAAATTTTAGCGCTCAAAATCACTTTGTCGATGTTTTGCAATACACTGTTTATAGTCTCGATCAGGTCTTTTTCAGAGATGGGTCCATCGCCATGTTGGTGAACCTCCAAATGAACGTGTCCATATTTTTCGTAATCGATGGTCTGAAGAAAGGTTTCGTACGATCCATTGTGAAACTTGGATTCCGACGCCCGTCGGTCCTCGTCCGAAACGTTTCGGGCAACGACCTGCCATTCCACTTTAGCGTTCCTCGGCAGTTCACTGACTCTCAACACCAAAACGCTCGCATTTTTGGCTCGGTCACGAAACTCCGCCAACACACGTTCGATGCAGTTGAGCGATGTGACGTAACACGTCGCGGCTACGATGTCACCTAAACTCTTTCCATGCATCGCATCCAGTACATGACTGACGTGATGAAGGGCGAGACGATTCTGAGAGAGAACGTCTCCAGCCAGCATTTCCATCGAGCCTGGAACGAGTGCAATCTGTCCCGCAATAAAGAGGCGGTCGTCGGTGCTCACCGCTTGACTGTAGGGACCGATGTTGGCCGGTGCCCAGTTGGAAATGCTCTGTACGTGCAGCACTTCCTTTTCGCCTCTGAATGCTAAGCAATTGAGAACGAAGCAGGCGTCGATGGTGTCGAGTGCCACGCAAGCTCTTGCAGGAGGATTGATGCCAAAGTATTTGCTGTATTCGTCGTTGAAGGCTTTGAAGAGTGCCATATTTTTTAGAATGACATCGACGAATATCAAGTTATCCAAAGTCATTTTTCTTTCGTGCAAAATAGTTTCGAGTTGGTGCATGACGTATTTCACTCCATCGGATAACGAATCGTTGCCCTCGGAAGAACCGATCAACCTGCCGATCCATACTCTTCCGTTCAAATCTTCCGATGTAACAGGCTGACGCTCTGACCGCAAGCAGCCGAACGGTTCGAGTTTATGCTCAAAATGTTCCGAGTCTGTTTGTTGGTCATCGCAATGAATGTTGGCTAAAATATCAGGGTCGATGTATTCCAACGGTCGTCTTAGTGGGGTTTCGGCCAAACGCTCGTTGAAGTCACTCGGAACGTCGTTCTTATCCTCCAGGTGGGCTCGCTTTATTCTGGCAAAGGCAACGGGAGCGAACGCATCGTTCGAATGGATCACCGTTTCCCAATCGTCGATGACTATCTTTTTCACGAACAGCGGGCAATCGAGTGTGAACGTTTCGTATTCACCACCCTCGCCGCAAACGTTGATTCCAAACTTGCTGTGCAAATTGTTTAGATGCGACTGCAGTTGCCCCAGTTCTTGTCCTAGATGTTTTTCAGGATCCAAACCGAGACACGCCACTTTGACGACAATTGCTTTCATGCCGGCGCCGAGCATCTCCTGCAACATCTCTTCCTGATCCCCACGCCAGAGATAAGCAAACGACGTCAGGCACAGTCGACTGCAAACGCTTTCCACCCGAACGCGCTGATAATCGGACCAGATCGCACCGGAACACACCGCATCGAAGTCGACTTGACATCGAGCGGTAACCAGCAGTTGGTACAAATCTTCCACCTCGTCACCGGCCGTTGGTGTGTAAGTTCTTTCGAGCTGCTGGGCGGTTCCAGTCACGGTTCTAGTCACCAGTGGCAATGCTAAAAGGAAAAGTGACCAATGTTAGTTAGCACGTTGCACGGAACTAGAATGCTTCACCTTGTCTTGTTGATTGATGCTTTACCTATTGCCTTTGCAAATAAAGGCATGAGTTCGTGTCCAGCGGTTTGGTACATGTAACTATCGGCCTCTTTGGTTTCATCGGCAGGGTGTAGATAGCCCAATCCAACAATGTCATGGCCTGCTTTGACGCATTGTAACATACAATAACAACTGTCTTTACCGCCACTAACCAACGCTAACACACGCATCGTTAGCTAGTTAGTTAATTAATTGCACTTGGTTGGTAATTTTACAGTAACACGTTTATTTAATGTGGTGTAAAGTTTTAACAGATTAGTTTGATCTTATATTACACAATAGTTGTATTTCTATAAAAGCTTGAGACGTTAGTTTTTTTTTAGCAAGATTGCTTTTATACGTATGGAAATAATCTTGGTTTTAGTTGTTAAACTGCAACCAGAACCAACAAGCGTGAAATAAAAGTACAGTACCATATACCATAGCAAAACACGTTTTTTTAAATATGACGTCATAAATACAAATGGCTGCTGTGTGTGAGGTGAGGTGCGATTCTGTCATGGCCTACGTCTTCTTTCTTGTAGGCCATGGTACTGTAGTATTAAATCGTTAGGCCCTTTATTGTTTCTTTTATGTTGGATATATTATGCAAAGATTGAAGCAGAATTTTAGTCGATTTAATTTGTTTTAAACGAGCCCTAGTCCACGAGACGTTCAAATGAAAAAGAGGCGCTTGGTTCGAAAAGCAGCCGAATAGATAGATAGTGTACGGTATATTAAATACTAAAAAACATTAATCGACTAAAATAGTAAACAATCGTGATTACTTCTTGCTTGACATTTTAAAACTCTATAGTGGAGTTGGTATCGTTGTGGCGCTTAAAATGCTGTATTATTTTAAACGTTTTGCTTGATTTGAATTGTCATTTTAGCTTTGCTTGATTTGAATTGTCATCGGCGCAACAATGTTGTCATCGAAGACCTTCATTAAGAAAACGAGGAAGGGAGGTGTGTTGAAAGTGGTGCGCGAGCATTATCTCCGAACCGACATCTGGTGCGGGTCGATGAGGTGCACCAACTGCAACCACGAGAAACCCATCCTGCAGAGAAATCCTGTCAACGAAAGCCAGCGGTTTCCGCATCCTCATTATGTCATTCCCGATACCAATATTTTAATTCACCAGGTAGGATGTTGGACACGTTGCCATTGGCCTAGGCAAGAGTTCCTGCAACTAACCACCTTACTTGTCTCTTTCCCCTTTCCATTCAGATGGATGTGTTAGAAGACCCTTCCTTTAAGAATGTGATCATCCTGCAGACCGTTCTTCAAGAGGCACGTCACTCACTGCACCGATAGTGTTGCTGGCTACGAGGAGGATTTTGTTGTTGTTTCATTGGTTTAATTTTTGCTACAGACGAGGCATCGAAATCTTCCCATCTACAAGCGTGTACAAGCACTGTTGGGAAACAAGGAACGTTGTTTTTACGCTTTTATCAACGACCATCACAAGTGAGCATTGACTCGGCATGTTGTGGGACTCGGCATGGTGATTTTTGTTCTTTCAATTGATTGGTTCATGTCGATGGCAGGGAGACATTTGTCGAACGCCAACCTGGAGAATCCGCTAACGACTGGAACGACCGAGCGATAAGAAAAGCGGTGGAATGGTATCAGACTCATTTGGAGGAGGTGGAAGCTGAAGATTCCACTCTTCGAGTTCTTTTGTTGTCCGATGATGCTGGCAATCTGGCTGAAGCTGAAAAGATGGGACTGAATGCCATGACATGTTGGTTTTCACTATTTTTTATTATTTTGTAGTTTATCGTTGGGTTGTTGGTAGCCTTGCCTATTTTGTTCTAATTTAAGTTTAAACTAGGTTGACAATGTTTAGGCTAAATAACAGTTTTTCCCCAATTGAGGCTGATAATTTTATCTTAGATTAAGCATTAAATTAATCCATTAAAGAATTAATGGATTAAGCTCTTTTTTTTATACAAATAATAATAATAATAATTAATTAGCTGCCCTTTGTTGAACAATAGCAGTTTCATGTGTGCATGCAGAAAAATCTATTCAAATTATGGAACAAGTATGGCTGAGCAGGAAGCGAAATTATTGAAAATTTTAAATTTGGGAGTGCTAAGGAACATGGTGCAAAGTTGGTTAGTGGATTAAGATTTTAATGAATGAATGAAGAGATTCCAGTTTTTCCAAAAGACATTTTTTCAATAACTTTGATCATGAACCAATGTGAGTAGAGAAGAAATATCGAAACAACCTAGGGGTTGTTTTGAATTGATGCATTTTTGTCTTCCATAGTAAGTGATTATGTAAGAAACAAACCCCATCTAGCAGACCGATTAGAAGCTAAGGAATCCAAAATGGTGGTATGTGCTGTTTTGTCTTGAAACCGATTCTTTCTTTCTTTTGATAAATGTTATAATAATTGACCGGGGATTTGGGGTTTCAGGTTGATCGTGAACGGCCAGCACCCTATCCCGATCATTTACCTCTTCCCGAGATTCAGAAACAAATCAAAAGCGGCACGTTATTGCAAGGGGTCTTCCAGGCTAGTCGCGACAATTTCTTGGAAGGACGTGTTAATGTCGAAGGCCAGGACGTGCCGGTCAGCTTAGCTTATCAATAAACGTTGGCACAGAGCTATCTTGGCCAGCAGCAACTGATCTGATCAGTTGCTCTTCTTTTTCTTTCAGTTGTTAATTCAGGGTCGAACGAATCTAAATCGGGCGGTTAGTAACGATGTTGTTGCTGTGCAGCTGCTGCCTAAGGAGGAATGGAAAGGACCATCGGATATTATTTTGCACGATGATGCGAATGATGACTCGGATTCTGGCAAGGAAGAGGAGGAAGTACGTTGGAAAATGGATGATGATTATTTTTCGTTTTGTTTTGTTGATAGTCAATGTGGAGTTTGTCTTGATTTTTATTAGTGTTTTGATGTCGACCTAGAGCCAAAAGAGGATAGACAACCAACAGGAAAAATAGTTGGAATTGTGAAACGCAACTGGCGTCCGTACTGTGGAATGTTACTCGATTCTTCATCCAAGAAGGTGATAAGGATTTTTTTAATGACAGTCACAGCCTTATTTAGGATTGGGGGGGGGGGAGACATGTCTCCCTCAACATTTTGAAAACAAAAAAATGACCAGCACAGGTTAAATATTTTAAGCAGTATATGTCAATCAAACTTAGAGCCACAACAGTAAAGACGTTTTGGAACAAATATTAACGTGTTGTACATTAAAACAAGTATCTTATAATTTCAAATTTGAAGCCCTCCCCCCAAAACATTAGCCCAAGTTTTGTGCCACCGGTCGAGTGCTGATGTTAGAGCAATATATTATGTCCACTAGAATGCTTAATTTTAAAGTTTGTTGGTGGATCGCCTGTAAAGCGTAGCAGCCATTGTACCCAAAAGATGTGCGGATGCAATGAACAGGTCTCGGGGACTGGCAGATGCTTCAACTCAAGTTGATTGTGTCAGTGGAAACTAGGGCCCCGTAATTCCTTGCCTCACAGCGATAGTCATCGCGGTAGCTCCACCCATCATCAAAGCCATGGCTTAGCAAAATCCTCAAGTCGGAGATCTCTGCCTCAAGTCCACCAAATTGGTAGTTTTAAAATCGAAAGTGATTTTATACAAGTTTCGTGTTTCGATAACTGTGTCTACTTTTCAGTCTGTTGATTTCGTCATTCGCGTTTTAGATGTGATGTTTTGAAATAAACTTCACAGCTAGCTGAAATGTGACCCTTTCTCAGTTAAATGTGAGGGACAATTTATCTATACCAGCGGCCTTGTTAAAGCTGTTGAATAAGCGTAGTCGATTAAATATAATCCAACATGGAGGTCGTTTGTT
>JAQIWH010005373.1:0-14779 GCA_034695005.1 Cryptops parisi | reverse complement strand
TATTTGAAACAGGTAATTGAATGCAATTTATAACAGCTCTTTCAAAGCATTTGTAACTTTTATAGCTGAACAAACGGTTTTCCTTTACATGAATAATAAAATCCGAGTTATTATTTCCTTTTTTTTTTCAATGTCACTCGATAGAATTTCACTTTCATAACATCCTAACACGCCATCAACTCCCTAATTAAAATATACTGTACAGTGGGCTACTTCACTAAGGCTTCCTGAAACTGGATCAGTACTTGACAATGGTGAAAATAATAATTACACGTGCTCCGGGAGTAATGATGAGCCAAACTTTTTCCAAAAAAAACATTTTTACACCAAACTATCCCTCAGTACTGTTCTCTCTAATACTCTAGCTTGTTATTTTACCACTTCCTGGATTTTCCAAAAAATGGCAGCATAATATAGAGAATCATCTTGTTGCTCAGTATGGTACTTTATGGAGTTTCTCGCCAGAAAAACGGCTCTCCAGAACTATTTAAAAAATGTGGTTTATCTTTATATTTCTCGTAGCCCTTCTATTGTACCAAGCTAATTCTTAACGTTGATTTAAAAAACCAATTTTCTTAATATTCAGCATTCTTGATTTAACAGTGCTAACGATTTAATTTACGTTGTCATCATTGATTTTCTTTACTCTAGCCTATATATTTTTAAAGTTACATGTGCCAGAATTTCTCTCTGTTTATCTCATTTTGCAACATTGGAAGTTGTTCATTCATATCTGGAAGTTGTTCCTGGAGGATGCTGTATTAGTATTAAATAAATATACAAAATACACTTCACTTTGAGAAAGAAATGACCAAGATTGTGTTTTTGTTTATCATGTATTATTTTTTATATCAGTAAAATTTTCCGTTTTAGATGGACCAATAGGTCTGCATCAAATGAATCAAAACATAAATTTAGAAAAAATTCAATTGGAAAGTGATATAAAACAGTTAAAATGACACTACTACTAACGTATCACTAAACTCAATGAACAAATTAGTAAACTATTATGTACAATAATCAAACTTAATACACTGCAATTCAATGGCCACGAATTAACAGATTTGGAAAAAAGATGGGGAAAAAATCAGTGAAATTCAATACAGGCAACTCTCGATTTACAAACGTTGAGTTTACGAACAAATGTCACAATTCATACAAATGTCCAATTTGTTATTATTTTCTTATTTTCGCTGTTAATCATATACAGAAAACCATGCCAAAAAATAACATTGCGATTAATGACCTGTACAGAGTGTTCACAAAATCGGGACACAAACGACAGGTATGTTATTTTACAAATTTTGTTTAAGGCATATGACAACGGAAGAATGTGTGGAAACGATATTCTTCAGTATCCGTTATTTGTCATGTCGACAAGTATGGATCACTTTGTTTGAGTATGCCGGAGTATCGTTCAAACATTTTTTGAGGACAGAGAAATTTCATCCGTACAATTAACAAGTGGTACAAAAGCTAAGCGAGTATGATCCCAACCATCGAATAGAAGTGTGATTGTTTTTAATTTATTAAAAACCACGTACAAGGCACTTATCATTATTTGCGTATTCGCTTATGTGTCCAGACTTTATGGACAACCTTCATTTGGTCTAAATTGTACCATTTGCTAAATAAATCCCTACCATTGAAAATATACCTTGTGCTGGTATGCTTAATCACAAGATGATAGTCGTTTTGATACTACTTCTTAAGACAATATTAACAAAAATGAATATATTGTAAAGAACAGCTTGTATAAATACGGAATATCATTAATCATGTACGTATATAAAAATTGGCATTAACACAACAAAATATGTTTCCTTCTTTTTTTTTCAAAAGCTATGTATCAGTTTTCCACGTGCAACAGATGGGTTTTCCATTACATGGATAATGAAATCCTCGTTTATTTTTTTAATGTAGGCTTATTCATCAGCATCTCATATTCCCGAGAACTTTTTAATTTCGATTCAAGAATATCAACAGTTTAGTAACATGGACCAGCAAATCACTGACCAAAAACATTAATGCTGAAAATCGTCAAGTAGAGCTGACGAGAAGACGTGAAAGGGCAAATGAGTTTATATTTTTGGGTAAAACGAGTGAGGAGATCGATAGTGAGGTATTGGGATATGAAATTACCAGTAATGTTATTATCAGTATTCCTTCCTCCTCAGTTACCATTATCAATTGCATGCAAGAGTTTTATATTTGTTAATATTATTTAAACGTCCCTTGAAAATAAAACAATCAGTAATTAAAGACAACCGCTCCCTTTATTAGTTGGTGTTCGTAAGGAATCTGGAATCTAAACCACTTTATGGGCTAAAGCCTAAGTTGTATGGCAAGATATTTTCTTTATATTAGTGACCTGATTTCTAATCACGAGTACAGCAGAACCTTTAGATTCGTCATATCCAAAATTCGTCACATTTTTTTTAATGCTCCAATATTCGTCCACAAATTTAAGGACTAAAAGTTAATGAAATGCATCAATCAATCAATTTCGGGCCCGCTTATCCCGGTGGCTGGCCGGGGTCGCGGTGGGCAAGCCCAGCACGGACCGCCATCTCGTCCGATCCTCCGCCGCAGCACAAATATCGACCCAGCTATTGATAAAATTTCCCAGCTGTTTAATATGAAATGCATTCATATTGAAAATTATCGAGTGACGTTAATTCAGATCACATCAATCAATATCTAAAAAATTGCTGAGTGTTTTCGAAACACCAAGCTTTGCATTACTAACAATACATTTGTACCATGAGAAACATTTATACCTAATACTCGAATAACGCAATGGAACAAGGAAACGTTATCACTCGACTTTTACGTCATTTGAATTGTTTTTCCTTCATATACAATATGTATAAAGCTGCATGTATAACTCCACTCAACTATTTCATTTCCTACACACCTCTTTTGAAACTACAAATTTTGGAAAGCGCTTCATATAGTGGTTAGTAATATACAACAAGCAATACCAGCATCTACTAAAAAATACCTAAGTAAACTGAATGAAAAAAATAGATTAATCTGATAACTATTGGTATTAACTTGATAACGTATAGTATTCGTTAATCGTTATTCATATAGTACTTTCATTAATGTATGCGTGATATGATAGTAATTGGAGTCTTTTGGGTTATTTTCTAATCTTAAAATTGATGATACTTTTTTAAAGTGATTATATTTATGTTTAAAATGCAAACAGTGTTATAATAATACAACATTTTTTAAAATGCATTTATGTTACCGCAAATTATACGTTTTGTAATAAATTTTGCCTTATTTTTGAATTTTAGATTTCTATAATGTTGAAGTATCTATTGTGTCTGACCATTTTCGTTGCACATGATGTAGATGGAAATGGTTATTTCAACCCCAATATTCCAACCAGTCATCTGACTGATCTTGGTAAAAAACGTAGTCATAAGTTACAAATTAGTGATTAATGGCAATTCTGAGAAGATGGATATAATATTCTATTTAAACATATTTTCCAACGAAATTAATCTTTCTCAGTGGTTACTGAATATTTAAACTACTATCGTAGTTTTTAAAAATAATATACTGTAATGATGAACATACGGTGGTATGTTTAGCCAAATATTTCTCATCTCAAATATTTTGTTCAGGAGCTGCTACTGGAGTTTACAACAGCAAAACTGAAAAGTGCTGCTTGGGAAATATTTCGCCTTTGAAAAATAACAATAAATGTTGTGGAAAAAACACCTATAACCCATCTAAAGAGCTCTGTTGTCATGAAACTGTGAATCCTTTAGTACCTGGACACGCCTGCTGTAATAGGAATACATATGACACAAACACCGAGTGCTGTGGAGCTAGCGACATAGGCTGCTGTGGTAACCAAACTTTCAACAAAGACAAAGAAACTTGCTGCTGGGATAACAGACAAGAAGGTAATCATCACGAGATAATAGTTAATGGAAGCATGGCTAGCAAAATTTGTTGTGGTGGAAAAGGCTATCACGAATTTTGGCAGACCTGTTGCGAATCTACAATATACGAAACAAAAGATACTTTTGGGTCTCATTGTTGCAAAGACAAATTGATTCATTATCCTGAGGAAGATTGTTGTGATGGCATCCCTTACAACGTAAGTGAAAACGCTTGCTGCGATGACAAGTTAGTGGCCACTAGCAAACCAAATCAAAAATGCTGTTCAGGCACAGAAACGTACGATCCAGACACACAAGTTTGCTGCGGAGGCACCATTTCTGAGAAACGGGGAAAAAGAGATTTCTGCTGTGAAGGAAAATCATATGATGAAGAAACCGAAGTATGCTGCAGTTCTCTAAATGTCAATGATCCTGGGGTAATTACTAAAAAACAACGCCCCGATGAAATCTATTGCTGCGATGGCAACCCCATTACAAGCTATGAAAGCTGTTGTTTTGATCCAAAAAGTAACAAATCCACAGTTTATGATCAAAGAAAGTCAACTTGTTGCGCTGGCAAAATACAAGACCAGAAGGGTCTTTGCTGTAACTATGGTTCAGAGGGAGAAGGTGACTACATGAAAGAACCACTTGACTATAAAGTTTATCAATGCTGCGGAACTAAAATTGTTAACCTTCAAAAACAAATCTGTTGCGGCAATGCTGTTTATGATAAATCAAGCTTTTCAACACAATGCTGTGGTAACAAACCGTTTGATGCTAAGACCCAAACATGTTGTGCAAGCGCTGATAGGAGAGAATTTGAAGTTCATGACACTCAACGTGGACAAATTTGTTGTGGTACCAAAATGATTAGCAATCAGAACGGGAAGGTAGCATGTTGTGGAGATGAACAATATGACCCAAATCAAAAGATTTGCTGTGCAAATAAGCTTTTCAATAACGATGGAGTCAAAAAATCCTGTTGTTACGAGTTGTCAACTGATAATGATTCCTCGGTTGAGAAAGCAAATAAATGGATTTTCTAAATATTGAGACATTTAAAACTTGTACGACTCTAATGAAATCTTGGTGTTGCAATAAAAAAATGTTGTCGTTCAAGTTGTTTATTGTTGAAGTACCTATACCTTTTTTGACAAATGAATATTGTTTCCCAATTTTATCGAAACCTTATAACTTGTATTGCTCTACTCAAATCTCTTGATATTGCAATAAACAACTTTTATCATTAAATATGTTGAAGTATAATTATTCCACAACTTAAAAAAATACTTTTTATAGTTTTGTTTAACTATTCGTGTGATATTCAATGAAGAATGTATATAGAATGGCCAAGTTATTTGAAATTTTGCTTTTCAGTAGGGTACGACGTGCTAAGGAACGGCGTGAGTAAACGAGCAGTGGAACTTTTTATCTACATGTATTAAACCGAGTCTCGTCATTAATTTTTCAGAGTTATCTGACTAAAGGAAACACAAGAATGTCAAAATAAAGTAATTTTCAGAGGGTACTAATTGTAATGGCATTTGTTTTAACTTCATATCTTTATTTTGTAGTTTTTTATCATCATAGCTTTCATACCACAGCTTGCAAAATGTAGTTAATAAACACCGCAATGCAATGTAAAGTTGCCTGTAGTTTACAGACAGGACTGTAAACTACAGGCCTGTAATCTACAGGCAATTTTACATTGCATTTTGACGTTTATAAACGTTAATTTATCTGTTTAATTTATTTGGTCCGAATTTTACCATTTGCTAAATTAATTACTGCCATTGAAAATACATCTTGTACTCGTATGCTTAATCATAAGATGCCACTCGAAGAAATAAGAGGGTATTTTTGATAAACTTGTTTATTAAATTAAATTAAGAATATCAAAAGTGTGATGTGAAGATGTGATTCAGAAAAACCCTGATTAAATTTTAAATTTAAGTTCCCACATTTTAAATATAACATAATGTAACATAAATACACCGTTTTTATTTTTTTTTCATAATTGTATTTTAATTTGTGCTTTAATTTTACTTCGTTTTTTATTTACTTCACCTAAAACCCAATTTTCTTATTATTTTTATCAAACTTGCGATTCTTGAATCATTTCTCCATTTTTAGTTTAAATGTCATTTCTATTTATCGAATTTAGTTCAAATTGTTTAATTTCAAAACTTTTCATGAATATAATTTTTCTTTTCTCAAACTCAAAACCTGTTTTGTTTATTTTGTTTTCTCTACTTCTTTTTCTTTACTATTCTTTTTCTTTTTCTAATTTAAATCTTTTAATTTAAACTTTGCATAATTGCAAAGTGATGCTTTCTATCAATCCTACAATCATACTCTCTTTTCTATCACGAATGTTTGCTTTCTTTTTGGGAAATCATTGTTATTTACTATTTTATACTTTGATTGAGAGTTCTGGCAATTTCATAAGAGGCCAGTCCGTTTGGTCGCCAATTATCATGTCTATATTACCATGTTCTGTTTTTGTCAATTTTATTATATTACAGTTTAATTACAGTGGTACCTTGAGATACGAGTTTAATTCGTTCCGTAATTTTGCTCGTATCTCAAAGCAATTTTCCCCATTGAAATTAATTGCGCAGTAAACTGAAACTGAAACTGGTGGGTCGTGTGCACAGTTCCTCGTATCTCAAATGTTACTCGTATTTCAAAGCAAAACTTCGCTCGCTCGACGGCTCGTAACTCAAATATCTCGTATGTTAGGGCACTCGTATCTCGAGGTACCACTGTATTTAACTTTACTCTGTAATCTGCTGCATGATAATAAACAACTTGAAATGAAATGAAATACACCAAGCTTTGTACAAAGTCAGAATACATTTGTACCATGAGAGACAATTGTATCATATGTTCGAATAACGCAATGGAACAAGGAAAAGTTATCACTCGACTCTTACGTCATTTGAATTGTTTTTCCTTCCTGTATAATATGTATAAAGCTGCCTGTATAACTCCATCTCAACTATTCCATCTCCTACACACCTCTGTTAAAACCACAAATTTTGGAGCGCGCATCATATAGTGGTAAGTGATATACAACAAGCAATACCAGTATCTACTAAAAATACCTAAGTAAACTTAATGAAGAAGATAAAATAATAATCTGATAAACATTGCTACTAAATTGATATCGTATAGTATTCGTTAATCGTTATTCATATAGTACTCTCATTAATGTATGCGTGATAAGACAGTAACTGGAGTTTTTTGGATCATTTTCTAATTACATACCATCCTAAAATTGATCGTACTTTTTTTAAAGTGATTATATTTATGTTTAAAATAAAAACTGTTATAATAATACAACATTTTTTACTGCATATATGTTACCGCAACTTAAAAATTATGCTTTTTGTAATGAGTTTCGCCTTATTTTGTAAATTTTAGATTTCCATAATGTTGAAGTATGTATTGTGTCTGACCATTTTCGTTGCACATGATGTAGATGGAAGTTATCCATTCAACCCCAATATTCCAACCAGCCCTCAGATTAACCTTGGTAAAAAAACGTAGTCATAAGTTACAAATTAGTGATTAATGGTAATTCTGAGAAGATGGATATAATATTCTATTTAAACATATTTTCCAATGAAATTAATCTCTCAGTGGTTACTATATATTTAAATTATTATTGTAGTTTATTAACAATTATATACTGTAGTGATTAATCATATTGCCATAGTGATGAACATACGCTAGTATGTTTGGGCAAGTATTTCTCATCTCAAATATTTTGTTCAGGAGCTGCTACTGGAGTTTACAACAGCAAAACTGAAAAGTGCTGCTTGGGAAATATTTCGCCTTTGAAGAATAACAATAAATGTTGTGGAAAAAACACCTACAACCCATCCAAAGAGCTCTGTTGTCAAAAAACTGTGAAGCCTTTAGTACCTGGACACGCCTGCTGTAATAATAATACATATGACACAGACACCGAGTTTTGCTGTGGAGATGTTGCGTTGAAAACACCTGATTCTAAAAACCCCGACACAGACTGCTGTGGTCACCAAATTTACAATAAAGACAAAGAAACTTGTTGTTACGATAATAGTCAAGAAGGCAATCCTCAAGAGAAAGTAGTTAATGGAAGCATGGCTAGCAGGGTTTGTTGTGGTGGAAAAGGCTATCACGAATATTGGCAGACCTGTTGCGAATCTACAATATATGAAACGAAAGATACTTTTGGGTCTGGTTGTTGCAAAGAAAAATTGATTCATTATCCTGAGCAAGGTTGTTGTGATGGCATCCCTTACAACGTAAGTGAAAACGCTTGCTGTCAAAAAAAGTTAGTAGCCACTAGCAAACCAAATCAAGAATGCTGTTCAGGCACAGAAACGTATGATCCAAACACACAAGTTTGCTGTGGAGGCACCGTTTCTGAGAAACGAGGAAAGAGAGGTTTCTGCTGTGCAGGAAAATCATATGACGAAGAAACCGAAATATGCTGCAGTTCTCTAAATGTCAATGATCCTGGGGTAATCACTAAAAAACAACGCCCCGATGAAACCTTTTGCTGCGATGGCAACCCCATTACAGACCATGAAAGCTGTTGTTTAGATCCAAAAAGTAACAAATCTACAGTTTATGATCAAAGAAAGTCAACTTGTTGCGCTGGCAAAATACAAGACCGGGAGGGTCTTTGCTGTAACTATGGTTCAGAGGGAGAAGGTGAATACAAGAAAGGACCACTTGACTATAACGTTTATCAATGCTGCGGAACTAAAATTGTTAACCTTCAAAAACAAATCTGTTGCGGCAATGCTGTTTATAATAAATCAAGCGCAACAACACAATGCTGTGGTAGCAAACCGTTTGATGCTAAGACCCAAACATGTTGTGCCAGCGCTGATAGGAGAGAGTTCGAAGTTCATGACACTCAACGTGGACAAATTTGTTGTGGTACCAAAATGATTAGCGATCAGAGTGGGAAAGTGTCATGTTGTGGAGATGAACAATATGACCCAAATCAAAAGATTTGCTGTGCAGACAAGCTTTTCAATAACGATGGTGACAAAAAATCCTGTTGTTATGAGTTGTCAACTGATGACTATTCCATTTTTTACAAATGAATATGGTTTTCCAATATTATCGAGACTTGATAAATTATATGGCTTTACTTAAATGTCTTGATTTTGCAATAAAGAACTTTCGTCCTTAAATATGTTGAAGTATAATTATTCCACAACTTACAAAAATTCACTTTTTATAGTTTTATTTAACTAGTCGTATGAATGTATATACTAGTAGTATGACCATGTTTTTTTTGGTATATCGCTTTGCAGTGTGGTGCGTGTTAAGGAACGGCGTGAGTAAATGAGCAGTGGAAATGAGCTTTATATCTACTTGTTTTAAACCGAGTCTCGTCATTAGTTTTTGAGAGTGAACTGAGTAAAAGACAACACAAGGATGTCAAAATAAAAGTACTTTTCGGAGGATAATTGTAATGGCAATTGTTTTAACTTCATATCTTCATTTTCTAGGTTTTGATCATCATAGCTTTCATACCACAGCTTGCAAAATATAGTTGATAAACGTCGCAATACAATGTAAAATTGCCTGTAGTTTAAAGTACAGGACTACTACCTTTACTGTAATCCACAGGCAATTTTACATTGCATTCGACGTTTGTAAACGTTAATTTATCTGTTTAATTTATTTGGTCCCAATTTTACCATTTGCTAAATTAATTACTGCCATTAAGAATAAATCTTGTACTCTTATGCTTAATCATAAGATGTTACTCGTTTTTCTTAATAAACACAAAAATATATGGTACTTTCAGTTATCCGTCCAAGAGTCAACAATGGCGCTGCAGATCGAAGATGCAGTATGTGATCGATCACTGTTTGATACATTTTGATCATTGTGGTCAACATACACTTTTTTAATGATGGGTACTGGGTTAGGTTAAGACAAACGCTCAAGTCGAAAAGAACTAACTTACCCAGTACCCGTCACCAAAAACTTTAAGTGCTTGTTTACCACAATAATCAAAGTGATTGTCGTGATCGATCACACACTCCACCTTCGAGCTGCAACGCCACTGGTGGCTCTTGGCCGAATAACCAAAAAGTTTCAAATAAATATATTGCATAGCTGTGCTTGTATAAATTCATCAATAATAAAAATTGAATGGGCCTACAATATATTCTAAGTAAAGAGTTTTGCAGAACAAGATACACTAGCTATATTATATCGAGTTCTAGTTAGCATATAAGGTCAACTAGATTAAAAATTGAATAGATTGGTTAAAAATCTCGACAATTCAAAATTGTCGAGATTTTTTATTTCTACTATTACATTAACCAAATTCTGAAATTAACACAATAATATATTTTCCTTTTTTTTAAAAAAACCAAACAATTGGTTTATCAGTTTTACACGTGCAACAGATTGATTTTCCATTACACGAATAATGAAATACTGATTTGTTTTTGTTTTCTTCATTTTACGCATCTCACATTCGCCAAAACTTTTACGCAACTCTCCAATTGAAATACACGCCACTCACTGTAAGATCCATGATGGATCGACCAGGAAATGTTCCAAAAACAAGCTTATCTTTGACTTTGAGTCAATTAATTGAATGACTAAAAAAAGTATAAAAGAAATGTTAAGGGAGTTATATCGCATAAGAAATAGACGAAAAGAAATTAAATTTGCATGACATTACGTCCAATTTTGCTAAGCTGATTGTGTCACAGCAAGTGTTAGAAGTGACCACCGTGTACCGAGAGCACTTGTCTAAACAGTGCTGCATGTTTGTTTGTTTTTTTTGGTGAGACGTCTCAACATCACTCATCATGTCATCATGTTGTGGACAGCATTCGTAATCCTTTCCTGCAAGGTTCCATCGTAAACTAATAGTTCACATTCGTTTTCTGTTCAAAAAAATCATTTTGCTCAACGTTCAAGTTCAAAATGTGCTCCGTTCACCGGAAGACTGTCTCACACGACCTTCGTGTAAAAAAACACGCTTATTAAGTGCATCTTGTGAAATGTCTTAAATAACATCGGTGATTCTTTCGTCTATTCGGTTTGTGTCTTAAACAGCTCGTGGTTTACATGACCCCAGATGAAAAAAATTTAAAAGCCCAAGGTCTGGTGAACGTGAAAGGCCAATCTTAAGGTCGACTTCTGCCAATCCACCTCTTTACCCTAACATTTTACTCAATTTACGGTGAACTGAGAAAGCATAATGTGTTTTTGCTTCAATGCAATTTAAAATCATTTAAAGTAACTTGTATATCGCTATATTTATAGAATACATTTTTGAAATCAATGTTCGGGAATATTTCCCATTTGGCAAGATACCTTAGGGCCACAAGGTATTTAAACCTGTATCGTATCAAGAATGCTATATTGTATATTAAAAATTCAACTGTTACTACTCATACACTCCTCTCTGAGAATAAAAATTTAGGAGACACATCACATATTGATAAGTGATAAACCACTAGTATTGGTAACAAAAAAATAGATTTTTTTTTATTGACTTGTGTCATTAGTTTAATAAAAAATATCCAATATGAAAATATGAACCGGCAAATTCCTGATGGAAATCATAATGATGACAATTATCTAGGGACGTTGAATCAGTCGGATCACATCAATCAATGTCTAGAAAATTACTATTTTTCCGCACCAAGCATTGTACCCAATGTTCGAATAAAGCAGTTAAACAGGGAAAAACTATCATTCGACTTTGACGTCATTTGAATTGTTTTTCTTTCATATACAGCATGCGTGTGTGTGTGTGTGTGTGTATATAAAGCGTGGTAGGATACTCTATTCTGTATAATTTCACTCAATCTATTGCAACTTCTACACTCCTTGTTTGAGGCCAGAAATTCCGGAAGTTGCTTCACATAGCAGTAAGTGCAATGCAATTTAACTAGTCATTTACTAATATAGACCTGAACAATAAAGCTCTGTACAGTGCTGAAATGCTATTGATGAACAAATTTTTTTTTGTAAATTATTGTTTTGCTTTTTATTTAAAAAAAACAAACAAAAAACAAACTTAAAATTTGAACATGTTTCGGAGCGTTAGATTACTTCTGCAGCAGAGTTGCTTGTTGCGATTGAAAATATAAAGTTTTTGCAATGATAAGTTTTTCTGAATCTGAAAACTGGAGGTGAAGAAAAATTACGCAACTAAACTTAATGAATAACAAAATAAATCTGATAAAAGATTGGTACTGTCAGTACTTGGAATTTAACAATGGCACCGAATGACTGGCTTTACGGCAATAAAAGATTGATACTAACTTGATATTGTATAAACATTCATTAACGTCTCATTCTATACATAATGTTATCATAACAATTCATCCTAAAATTAATAAATGATATTTTCATTTTTTTTCCGCAAATTCTGCGATTATATTTTTATCTGTAATAAAAACACTAAAATTAAAAAAAAAATTGTTGATAATAATAAAACATTTTTTAAAATGCATTTATTTTTATTACATATTAAAAATTATAAGTTTAGTCATAAGTTATTAAGTTATTATAAGTTTCGTCTTGTTTCTGAATTTTAGATCTCCATAATGTTTAAGACTCTCTTGTGTCTAACCATCTTGGTTGCACATGACGCAGATGGAAGTAATGTGTTCAATCGTCCGCCTACTCAAGTCAGCCAGCTCAATCTTGGTAAAAGATTCTCCAAGTAATAAGTTCAAAATTAGTGATTATTGCTAATATTGAAAATAGAAATAAAACTTTATTTAACATATTTTCAAAAGATAATAACTTGTTACTAAATATTGAAACTATAATCATTTCTGAACATTAGTGATATTCTTTATCTTTTGGAAAATATCTATCGTCCTAAATATTTTGTTTAGGAGCTGCTACGGGACTTTACGACAGCAAAACTGAAACGTGCTGCTTGGGAAAGATTTCGCCTTTGAAGAGAAACAATAAATGTTGTGGAAACAACACCTACAACCCATCCAAAGAGCTCTGCTGCGTAAATACAGTTAAGCCTTTAGTTTCTGGACACGCATGCTGTAATGATGATTCATATGACACAGACACCGAGTATTGCTGTGGAGATGTTGCGTTAAAGGCAGCTGATCCAAAAAATCCTCACACAAAGTGCTGTGGTCACAACCAAACCTACAATGAAGAGGAACAAGGTTGTTGCATCGATAGTGCTAGCGGTACATATGAAATGATAGTAAACGATGTGAGCTATAGCAGCGCAGTTTGTTGCAATGGAAAAGGTTATCACGACTATTGGCAGCTTTGTTGTGGCACAACAATATACAATAAAACAGATCAAAAGTCTATATGTTGCAAAGATAAAATGATTCAATATTCACAAACGCAAGGTTGTTGTGATGGCGTTGTTTACAACGAGAGCGAACAAACTTGCTGTGATAACAAGCTAGTATCCATTAGTACACCAAAAGCAAGATGCTGTTCAGGCACAGCGTATGATCCTGACACACAAGTTTGCTGCAACAACAATGTTTTTAAGAAACTCGGAAAAGTCGGTTACTGCTGTGATGGGAAACCGTATGACCATGACACTGAAGTATGCTGCCGGGGATCGGCAGACAATGATGGAGTAGTCACGAAAAAGAAACGCCCCGATGAAACCCATTGCTGCGATGGCAACCTCATTACAGACCACGAAAACTGTTGTTTTGATCCGAAAAGTAACAAATCCACAGTTTATGATAAAAAAAAACAAATTTGTTGCGGTGGCCGAATACAAGATACTAAGGGTTCTGATGAATGCTGTGGAACTGAATTTTATAACATTGCAACACAAATCTGTTGCGGCGATATTGTTTATAAATCAAGCTTTACAACAAAATGCTGTGGTAACAAACCGTTTGATACTGAGACCCAAACATGTTGTGCAAGCGCTGATAAGAATGAGTTCGAAGTTCATAACACTCAACGTGGACAAACTTGTTGTGGTACCAAAATGATTAGCAATCAGAGTGGAAAGGTGTCATGTTGTGGAGATGAACAGTATAACCCAAGTCAAAAAATTTGCTGTGGAGCTAAGCTTTTTAATAACGATGGCAACAAAAAATCTTGTTGTTTTGAGTTGTTAACTGATAATGATGAGAACGCAAATGGATGGATTTTCTAAATATTGAGACATTCAAAACTTGTACGACTCTAATAAAATCTTGGTGTTGCAATAAAAAAATTTTGTCGTTTAAGTTGTTCATTGTTGAAGTATACTTATTTCACAACTTGAAAAATTCAGGTTTTATAATGTAAGTATTTTCTGTTTTTTATTCTTTGTGCTGCTGGTGTCTTTTGTGTTTGTGTTTTTGTCTGTTTCCATTAAAAAAAGTCTTTCAGTTGCAACATTGTACCCAGTCAGTAAAGATAGTGAAAACTTTTTGAAAAAACATTATCCATTTAACTATGCTATTCAGGGTGCAGGGTTTAACATTTAATGTAAGTTTTATTCAACTATTGTACTGTATATTAAAATGACAATGTATGGAGTAGAGCCATGATTTTCGACAACTCACTTTTAATCGTCCATTCAACTGAGTTCTTATTTTTAAGTTTTGAAAAAATAAATGGAACACGTTTTGAATTTGTTTCATTATAAAAAAAAGGCAATTATGGCAATATTAGGTTAGTTTTTAACAATATTTAGGGGTCGCACCAAGACCTGTAAAATCGCGTTTAAATGCTACCAATGTTTCAAATCAATGGAATCACTATGGAAGCAATTTACAAATGTCATTTAAAATAGGCCAAATTTCAAGAATATTACTTGTTCAAATATTGGAATAAGATAGGCTGGTGTCCTGACTCAATATAAAACTTCTTTTTTTTTCTCCAATTAT
>JAQIWH010005372.1:0-14780 GCA_034695005.1 Cryptops parisi | reverse complement strand
AAAATAAAATAATAATAATAATAATAATAATAATAATAATAATAATAATATGCGATACAGATAACCATGGTAACTACCAAAATAACCACTGGTATTTTTTTAAAGCATGTTCATTCAAACGTCTCGATAAACCATTATGCACATCAATCAATCAAAACTGTCACATCACAAACAGTAATCATCATCACAACAAACAGAACCTTCTTTCGATTTACGATATGAATCATCGGTACTCTCGTTGTAGTATTTGATTTTAATCGAATGTTCATGTTGAAAGACAGCAAGTTTGTATATACACTTGAAACATGTCGATATGTGTAGATACTTAGCAACGACAGCTATTACAACAAATTAATAAAAGCCAAACAAAATAAGAGTTAATTTTGTTTTAAAATCATGCCAACCAATCATCGCAGTTGCTTCATATTTGGTAGACACCTCAAAATAAGCAAATTTCGCGTTCAGCTTTAATCATCGATAACCCTTTGACATAAAAACTTACAAGCCGAAAAAAAAGACCAATGGAATAAAAAATAAAAATAAAGTGAATTTTTGCTAATAATGTTTGATTGTTAGCTTGGTGACAGTACAAAAGAAAACGTTGATGAGAAGGTTTACCGCAAAATTCATTGATTCTTGGAATCTCGTTACTTTCCATTGATTTTCCATTTCACCTTGGAAATGTACTTTTTTTTTTATCCCTATGGATATGTCTGGAAGTTCAATTTTTGAATTTTTGTAAACATTGTGAATGGGGATGCAGATTAAAAATTGTATGTTTTGCGAGAATGTTTCCGCAAATCGAACTGCTGACATTTATAATTAGTTTTTGTATATTAAGCAAAAATTAAAGGAGAAATACATTATCGGCATTAATACATTAAAAAACAAAACATTACAGCCTACATAGAGCGTCGATTTAAGCGAGTTTTATGTATTGAATTTCACAATTTCTTTCAGGTGCTCGTTACGGGTGAGGAAATTTCGCTATTATGCGATTTTGTGCAGTGGTGTACAAATTCAGTTACTGACACAATATGTACACCTCGTGCAGATGCTGACCTTCACTTACTCATTCTTCCATTTTAATGGCGATTACTTTTATTTTAATTTCAAAATAAAAATAAACCATTTTCCAATTTATGCAAAATTTTCACAGAACTTCGCATAAACCGAGGACTACTCCAATTAATCAGTTCAAAAATAAAACAAAAACAACTAAATTTGAGAAAAATTCCTAAATTGCACAGAGTTTGCCTAGTATTTCGGTATTGTGCAAGAACGTCAGATATCTTATTTCTTAAAATTTAACGTAATCCATAATTCAATTTGAACTATCAACTCGTGTATGTCACTAATCATCAAATCTCGATGAAAGTATTGGGAGGCACGTGCTGAGCGCAAGTCTGGTTAAAGTGTAATGACACCGAACCAAGACTGGTCCCAATAAAACATGCAGCAACACTAAATGTCTACGACTTCCACCTACAGTGTACACCTAATATAGAACCATCCAGAAATAAAACAGAGTAATAAAACTTCAAACTAGTCGTTTATATACAACAACTAACGGCTTGGCTAAACAATAATAAAAAAAACACAAAAACAAAAAACCATTCCAATGGCCTTCGTCGTGGTTCAATTTTTGCATCAATCTAACTTGCGATTAAGAACCAATTGCATCCACTTAACCCCTTGGAACTTCCATCATCAACCTTTGCCTTCTCTTAAGAATAGGTTCAAGGTTGGTATTCCTGCTGCAGGATTGGTTTTTTCAATCAATGTTGACAAAATCGAATTGTCAATATTTAAACAGGGGATTACATCAAATGGGTAGTAATGGCTGGTCTTAGAAGAACTAGGTATGTTTTGTCCAATGGGTTTATTTTCGAAAACAAGGCGCCAACAGCGATCAATTCATTACGACTTAGTTAATCTACCTCATAAAAACTGTGAATCTTCGTTGACTGAATAATGAAATGAGTGGTTTCGGTCAATCGTGATGATTAAGAGCTGTCACTTTTGTACATTGACAAAAACCAGACATGGGATATGCTCTAACTAACGTGTATGCTAAAATATATCACTCGACCCCCGTTAGTTTTGTATCAACTAATGATATAGAAAATTACGCCAGTAGGCTATAAACTCTTCCAATATACAAGATATAATTACTCCCTTAAACCGAATTATGTCTCCATTGAGGTAGGTAGGTAGTTAATAGGAGAGGCGCACCAACTGCTCAAAGGCGTGTCTCCATTGAAAATAAGATAATTTAACAAACATATCAAACACTAGGTTCGCCAACCTAACAAATATTAAAATTATAAGTGCTTGTTTATAAATTGTCTATGGAAATATATACCTATTGTCTAAATCTATATAAAACATTGCGTTTTAAAAGTGTAGAAAATGTCCACTTATTATAAAATTAAAAACCTACGACCTTCGACATGTTGCGAAATTACCTACGCTGCCCTAACTACTCCTATGACCAAAATAAATTTTGACAACTCAAAATGACCAAATTAACACACTTCCAAATGTCATATTTTCGGTTTTAAAATATCATGTTACACGTCCTCTTAACTAGAGATATTTCGCATTAACAATCCAAGAATTAATTTATCAACAAAGGAAAAGCAACTCTCTAACTAAGCAACAGTCATCATGGAACCGGCTAAATGACACGTTGGTGGTTTTAAACCAATTCTATTTATTCTAACCAAACGCTATTTTTAACCATCACTTTTAACCAACTAAGCACTACACTTTTAGAATCATCACTTGAAAACAATCTTAGTAAATAAAACCCAAGAGTGACTTTGTTTTCGATTGCTGATTGGTTGATGAATTTAAAAGTTTAAACAATAAAAACAACAATGAATCAATTAATGAATGTTATTTTTGAATTAACATGGAATTCTCGCGCTATCTCTGTATTGTTGCGTCAGGTGGTTTACATTTAAATTTCAAATAGCATTCGTTGATTTTTCAACGGCTAGTAAATATATAAACTGTAGAAAAAATAAAATCCAGTTTATCAAAAGTTATTCGAAATTTAAAGCAACATCCGGATACCATAAAGGTGTTCTTACACATCGGTGTTTCAACCTGGAGACATAAACTGAACAAAGTGTACTTTCGAAAGACAGTAAAAAAAATTTTATGCACGTATTAACCTAGGTGCGAATAACTCAAAAGAGTTTTGAGCAGAAACAAAATACTCAAAATATAGACCAGAAATGTCGTATCTCCAAAATAAAAAATAAATTAACTAAAACCGTGACATTTTCAAATCGATTATTCTAGTAATATTACAAGAAAGTGGTTCGTAATAAAGTTGGGCGGCGAGAAAGCCAGCCATCGTTAAAATGTCAACGATTAATTGTGGAATCGTGCTTAGAACATAGGCTTGGAACCGTGATTACGAGTCCGACAAATGATACTGTATTATATATATATATGGAACTGTCAAATTTGTTACCAGAAAATAAAAGACTTTCACAGAAAGGAAAAAAATGTTAGTTTTTGATCGATTGAACGAAATGTCAACTGTTAACAATACACGTCTATCAATGTTTTGTTCACTTCCTGTGAAAGAGGCAAAACTTGGTGACTGACTAGGAATCAGATTTAAAATAAAAAGTCTTCCTTTCCTACGTATAACTTAAAATAGCAAGAAATCGATGTTCCACGCATCAGTGATTGAACTTGGGCTGTCGGAAGTGGTGGATGAAAATTTCAATTTGTTCCTTCAATGTCACTTAACAGTACGTTCAACTTTAGAGTGTTCAACTTTAGTCCCTATAGAACTTGAATAACTTTCGCATAATTAACTAACAAAACAGTGAAAATATAACTCTACAGTCTACACACGTTTCCTGTACTTTAATTATTATTATTTTTTTTTGCAATAGTGTACCCTACACACCTAACTTCGCATTATGCAAGAGTACTGGCAATATATAGTGTTGAATCCGGTTATTGTGATCACTTTGGGACCAGTGCATTATTTTTAATTTTATTTATTTTATTTCATTGATAGTCTATACCCCACCCCTGAAGCCAAATTAGGTAAGTAAGGTTTTACAAGGCAGAAGGAAACAGGAGATCCCCGAGAAAATCTGCGATCGTAGTGTTAAACCCCCAACTAAATTCACATGGAACCAGTGGGATGACAAATATAACCTTATGATAACATAACATTATAGCCAGCTGATAACATTAAACAATGGAAAATAACTCATTAAACAATATCTTTGAACTGACTGATAACAATAGCCGACTGATAATATTATCCGTGATTACACAAATTGACTTCCACTGTATTAATTCGATTTAAAAAAAAAAATGATAAATTCATGGTTTAATTTTGTGCAACTATGTTTTAATACAATTTTCCTTAACAAACATGACTGACAAGACATACCAGATCACAAAACACGTTTTAGCATTGAACGATCTAAACATGATTTAGTTGAAATGATTGATGAATAGACGATTTATGATTGCAGCCAATGTAACCAAATGGGTGTGTGGCATTGAATTTCGCAGATAAAACCTGAGTTGTTTTGTCGGACTAGGGTTAGTAAATGATAAAACTTGTGCATGTGTAGTTTACAACAACTGTATAGAAGACAATGCAATGATAGTACTCTCAACTCTGCAACATTCAGACGCGTATAGAGTTCTCAACTTTGGAGGAAGCCACACACCACATAAAAATATAACCGATATCTAATTAATAAAAATACGTCGATACATATAAATATGAATATATCATTTATAATATAAAGAAATTCCAATTTTTTGATTTGGTTTGGATAACTTTTCAAAATATTTCCGTATTTTATCAAATATTTTTACTTCATCGTTCTAACATCTTTACATGGTAGCTTTGGAGAGGGTCATGACTCCTATGACCACCCACCTTGTATACGCGCATGGCAACATTACAGTTGATGTTGAAACTATGTGTTACTTATCAATCTGTAGATAAAACACGCTTGTTAAATAGCGCTAAGATTGCTTATTTAGAGTGTAATGACTATCTTGTTTAATACGCCCGTTTAACGTAACACAGGCACTGCTTGTTCAGAATGACGTTGTATGTTACAAAAATTCAATATTGATATTATTATGGAAAACTGTGCCTCATATATGTACCTAGCTAGTGCTGCCAATAGACAAACTCAACCTACCTAAAATATACATATATCATTTCGAAATTGGTTATCTAATGTGTTGCTGAATACTTCTTTTGCCATTTACTCAAAACTATGAATTGTTACATGCAAGCCTTCTACATTTGTAGTTGCAATAACAACTGTGTAATAGAACACAGTGCAATAATAATATTATATTACCAGTAGCAACACATTCCAGTTGACTCGGAAAACATCACTGTACCCATTGATTATTTGTATTTTCATAACTGCGTATTGCTCAGTAGCTTTGAATAGGTCACTCACACACTACCTAACCCAACTGTTTCTCGAAATATCAAATAATAACAGAACCACCTAATTCTGGATATCACTAGCAAAACAGCATGACATTGAAACGTATATAGCGTAGAGATGAATCGCACGTGTCTTGTTGTTGCACTATTAAGTATTATATATAATAGATGGTGTCCGTTATGTGTACGACCTTTACATCTCTCTATACATATTGTACGGTATAGCATCCTCACCTATATTGCTCATTTTGCATCCAAACATTACATATATAAGGAAACAAATTTTGTACATTGATATGGTATACATTTCATTATGCCTTTGCATTGTTTTACTCTGTTTCCTTTATATGTTTATTTTAATCCCTCTTGAATCGCAAAAAAACAAACAAACAAACATATCATTCGTATAATATTTGAAACTCCAACAAGCTATAAATATAAGTGGAAAACGTACACAGTAAAAAACTTCGACAGGAGACTCATTTCCTTATGACAACATACAAAACAACGTACAAAACAAAAAGAGTGCAATACAGTGGAATACAGTTATTGTGATCACTTTGGGACAAGTGCTTTTTGATATAAACAGTAACAGGCTGCTTACATTAAAAAATAGAAATAAAACATTAAACAGTGACTTGGGACCGATTGACAATGATAAAAATAGTCGATTGATAACATTATTATTATTATTGATTATAATAACAACCGGATTCCACAGTAATAATACAAAAAAATACTACCGTATACTTATGTATTCTCGGCTACAGCATTAGCACGAGGACCGACATTTTATGTCCAAAATTCAACAGTAGATATGCAGTAACATTTTTGACATGTTTCCAAAAAAATATTACTACTATATAGTATTTATTTATTTATTATTAAATACGATTTTTTTTTTATATATACTGTATATACAAAATGCACATACTTACGTACTAAGAAGCTAGCATTAGCATGAGCACCGAATTTTTTGTCCAACTCGAGCAAAACTGTACCATAGGTGTTGATGATACCGAAGATGGTACCGTTGGTCCAGAACGAAGTGAAACATACCACCCAACCCCACCACAGGTGGTCCATAGGAATACTTCGTGGACCACCACTCTGGGAGGCTGTTATAATTGTCGGTTTCTCATCTTTCGACTCGAGCATCCCTTCTTCTTCGCCTAATTTGGACGACTTCTTCATGTTTGTTGTCGCTTATAATGTAGTTGAACTACGTCGTCCTACTCAAACTTCGTCTGCGTTCGTCTTCATCAACAACCCATGAGGTTGTGTGTTGCAGTTCTCGGTGTTGTTGAGTTTTAACATGGATGATGATGATGTTGTTGAATGAGCATGTTCCTTGAGATGTAGTTTTTTGTTTTTTTTTAAGTGTGGGCGTGTTGCGGAGCTAGAAATAACGACGATAAAACGGCACCAACAGCGATCATGCTGTTACCGTTCAAATGGATTGCTAGCGGCGCATGGCGTTATATATTGCAAAATGACAGTGCGGTATATAGAGATATATATGTATATACATATATATATGGAAAAAAATAGAGCAGCTGATTGAGTAGCCAATCACAATACAGCCGGCCCAAAAAATAAAAAAAATTGTATATTTGCGCGACCTTGGGGTGAATGGCGTCACCGTGGCGCCAAATTTGAACTTCGTTCGGTTTTAGTTTGCATACAGCATATGCAAAGTTAAGGTTTTGCACAGTTGACGTTTGCACAGTTATAGTTAAAGTTTCCACCTTTTGAAGTCTCAAAAAAAAAAGGATGGACATTCATAATCACATTACCTAGTGTGAATTTTGATTTCATGTTATTTTATGTCGTGTACGTTTAATTTCTATAGTGTTCTGTAGCACTTATTTATAAATGTTAAAATGGGTAAGTCAGGTCATGATAATAGGCCTGCATTTACTTTTTCTCAAGAAAATTGCAGATGTTTCTGGAATTTAAAGAACAAGTGGCAACTCTATTCAGTCTATAGTTATATTTGTGTGTGTCCCAAACTATGGTTCACATTTCATATAGAAATAAAACTTTTTGATTATGGATAGTTTAAAAAAATAATAAGTATTTATTGGCTTATAGTCATCTTTCTGATATGTAAGTTGGTTGGTAAAACTTGCAATTTGTTTGTTTTTGGAATGTCATGCATGTCATTCAAAATGACACCCTTTGTGACTGTAATTATGGACTTATGCTTCGCATAGTAGAGATAATAAATCAAAATAATTAACAGTTGAAAAGCGAAATATATAGCTTTTGCTACAACAAAAACTCGACAACCTACTTGAGCCCTAACTTTGCAATTAACATACTGTGATAAAAAATGTAAACTATAATTTGGGACAAAAAAAAAAAGTCAAATGTGAATTTTGAGACGAAGGGAGTAAATTAAAACAATAACTTATGAAATATTATTTACTGTAAACAGAATCTCCAATCTGGTACTTTTCCATTTTCCAGACACCAAACAAAACTTTCAACTTATTGAACAATAGCTAACCTAATTCAACGTTATCTATCAGTTGATTACAATTTCCCTAAGAATTGACTGGTGAACCAGTAGAATCTTCAAAACCTTGCACTTTTATATACAGGATGCGTAATTCCTTAAAAAATATATATATCAGCTCATTAATCGATATAAAATAATACCCCATATAAATTTTTGCATTATTGGTTAACAAAATTCAACATTACATTCTGAACGAACAATTATAAATAGCGAATCCAGTCAAAATATAAATAAGGATTTATTTTTTAAAATAAAATAGCAATATGCCACATTATCACTCACTCCACCGTACCGATTTAAATTACCTTCTCGTTGGATCAAGATCAAACCTACCGGTACCTGGTCTTTTAATCGAATCTGAAAGGTTAATGCTACGGCATTTACCAACAAAATCTAGCTACTACTCTAATGATGACCTTTGAAATTGACCAATGCAGTTGGCAAAGATAACCTAAGAAACTTGATAACCCCTTGGATTTATCGAGCAGACTGCTTCGATCCAAAAAATCATTAACCTGCTTTGATTACAAAGAGCGAGACAGATTAGCGGGAACGATGGCAGTTAATACCGCGACAGATAAATCACGCGGTGAGCTCTTGATGATGCTAGAAAAAACCAAAGCGAAGTGAATTAAACAAGTTTTTCTTAGCTTTTGCTCCGAATCTTATCTTCAAGTTTCGTCTTGTCACATGATGTGAATTTCCAGAAAAATAAATAAATAAATAAATAATGTAATACACTGTGATATAACGATTCATCGAAAATCATTGCTATTCGAATATAAGAATTGCATGTTTAAAAAGTTGATCTACAAGTTATTTCACTTGAAAATGTTAATGCAAAAAATCAAAATACCAATGCACTTAAACGAAGCTGTGATGTTGCCTTGTAATTACTGTACGGCTCAATGAGAACGGCACGTTTTCAAATGAACATCCAAGAAATGCGAAAATTATCTACATTTTCACTTGAATGCATCGATACAAAAAGGCGTCGAAGATTCATTTGATCAATTTTGAGGAAAATTAGTTAAAAGTTATGTACTTGCATTTTTTGCATATGTGCCATTTGCACTCATTATACAAATATTTTTTTGCACATAGTGTTGCTTTGCTCAAAGTTATGCTTTAGGTAGAAACACAATAACACGCTACAAAATTTTTACTTATTGCACCAGTGCCTTAAATCGATGCGATACCGGTTTTATCGAATAATAACCACAGGACAAACCCTCCATATGAAACAATAAACACCTGCGAATTATAACTGCAGCTATTATTGGAGATTATCGCTATTATGCAGTATACCATCGCTTATTACGCAGTATGTTACAATGTGTATGAAAACATGCTGGCAATTCTAAATTGTGTAGCAGTAGCTTTCCAATGATTCCCGCTGCAAGTATCTACTTGAAATATAAAAATTACAGGAAATAAACACACAGATATTGAAATTTGCAATTAAAGCCGCGATTATTCAAATAAAACAACTAATTTAGTAATTACAATACTAGGACAAATCCATCAACGAGGAAGTGTTTTTTAAGCTCTATTTAATGTTATTTTTTTTATTTGTTTTACTATTTATTCTTTAAAAGTTACCTTTGTAGCAAAATAAAACTTTACAAATTCACATTTGCTAGTGAACAGCCAATTAATACATATCGTTAACATCGTTCACGACTATTTATCATCATTGTAAAGAATAACTAGAGGTGATTCACAAATGCAATATTTCATTTTTAAAAAATTGTATTTATAGTTTCAAACTGAAAGTGTGTTTGTTAAGCCTTGTACATCTGTGAATGGAACTTCCTCAAAATGTAAACAAAAAAAAATAAATATATATAATTTATTTTTAATTTTGAATACCAAATCAAATTACAAATTTTCATCATTGAAGTAAAAGTATCTTAAACTGTGTAGCAAAAAAATAATAAAATAAAATAAAATAAAAAAACAAAAAATGCATCTCTTCTTTTAAAGGATGAGGTTAAGACGAGAATTCAGCCACTGAAAGATCTCGGGCATTTGTCACTATTGGTCGCATGAAAAATAAAAACACAAAAAACACATGTGACAATGTTACGTGCATAAAAAAACCTCCTTATATATATATATATATTGGACGTCCATACTTACGTTCGATGATGACGTATTCACAATCTTAAACGAGGGGATAGCTGGCGCTGGATGCGACTCCGCAATTGTTGTCCTTGTTACGTGCCATTAGAATGTAACCAGACTTGCCCCACGTCTCGCCCCAGCTGCAACAATCAAACACGTGTAATTACCGTCTCCTCAAATTCTGTGAACATCCAATAAACCCACACCACACACCTGTTTTTGACAATCCAGTAATCGCTGCCGGTTTCATCAGTTCCGTAGCCAACAATCAAAACTCCATGATCCAAGTTTTCACTGTTGCATTTTGGTTCGTAGTAAACACCTGCAAATCGAAACGTATTCAAACTCAACCAACGTTTCTTTCAGAACAAAGAACAGCCCTGCCATATCGTACCCACAGTGATATGTTACGACAGGTGAGCATTTCCTTCATGATTTTTAGATGAAATGCTAACTTACCACCAGAGTAGAATTGAAACGACTGTTGACTAGCATCAATGGCGATTGAAACTGGGCCGACAGTGCCAACAGCTTCTTTTAAAGCGTTCTCATCACCCTGAGTAACGTCGACAAAACCGGTGTCCGTGGCACCGACATTCTGCTTCTTGAATCGGCAGTCCAAATTCTGACAAGCCGACATTAACATTAGACACATTCAACGACCAGCACGAAATCATTAAAGAATGGCGCTTACTTGTCCCTGATAAGGATAGGACGCTTCGGTATCAATGCCATGATTATCCTTCACGTACTGAAACGCGTAATCCATGAGCCCACCCTCACAACCATGATTGCCGTACTTCTTGGAACAATCGACGAGGTTCTGTTCACTCAACGAAGTCAAAATGCCTGACTTCTTGAAATGTTGGCCTTCCAAAGAACCAGTCTGTGCATACAAAATGAGCAATGAACAAAAATTATGTTTGGATTATCTTAAAAGCCAATACATGTTTGCTTTACGATAAAAGAAAATGTTTATACATATACAGGCAGTCCTAGGGTTACGAACGAGTTCAATTTCCCAAAGTCTGTCTTTAAGACAAATTCAACTGTTACGTCGGAGCACTTAAGTTACATTTGTATGTCAGTCAAATGCTTTTCTTAGTCTACAGGGTGTCTACCACAAAATGCCCAAATTTTAACGTATTGTCACGAAGTAAGAAATTAAGATATAGCCTATTGACAAATCTGGCCTATAATAAAAGGTTAACACAAAGTTTTCAATTTCAAAAACACATGTAACTAATGTTCAATTAAATTCAGATAGTACATAAAACTGGTACCAATGGAGAGAAAAACAACACTTTCTATCACAAAGTGTGATACGCGACGTAAACCATGGATGTTCAATGCGAGACTCCTTCGTCACTCGGCACAAATCCAGCCATTTTCTCTCATATCGCCCCTAGCAGTGAACAGTGTTTGCACCTTTGATGAAACGTTTTAAGTTTGTCTCTCTGCACTGATACGTTTTATGCATCTGAATTTAATTAAATGTTGAGTTACAAAGCGGGAATATCATTTGAGTTAACCCTGTACAAGTTTAATGAAACAGAATCAATGCCCTTCTGCGTGAGCTCCATCTCTCTTAATACACAATTATACACCATCCAAACTATTTTGTGCATGGCTTAATATATAGCCACGCAGCAACCTGCACCTTTTCTAGAGGTGTCGCCATCTTTGTGTTAAATGACAACAGCACTCCAACTGTGGTTCATTAAGTAGGCTAAAAAATTTAAGCAAAAAACAAAACATTTATGGAGTACAGCTGGAGACCCATCAAACATAAAAATAAAAAAGCATTTGCTTTTTTATAAAAGCTCCAACATCAGGGCATTACATAGTAAACACCCTGTATAGCATACTTTTCTATTCATAAAAAAACACTAACAATTCTTAAACAATCTAGAATAATACACGCTAGATTACTGTTCCTAGTACTTTAAAGTCACTAGATCTGACAACAAAATCACCAAGATCTGCAACCACAGGTTGTTTAAACCAGGACTGCTTTGTAGTCAATAATCTTCCTCGTACCGTGCTAAACGACCAACACGATCCGCATTGTCCTTGGTCTTTGACTGGTGTTACGTATCCTTCTTCTCTCCAGTCGACACTTTCGGGCAGCCGGACATTAGCAGGACTCAAGTAAGTAGATCCGAACCTTGATGTACCGTTGCGATACTTTTGCTTGTAACCGTTCATTATCCTCACAAATTCATGTGACAACTAAAGTTAAGAAAAAACAGACATCATCCCATTATATAATTTTCAAGCTTAACATTCCATAAAACAATACCTAATAACTCGATTTCACGTACCAAATCTCCATATTTGTTCATTGCGAGATGGAATGAATGTAAGCCTTGATGGTAGTGTTTATTGTGTTGGGCAATGTAATTCTTATTTTCCATGTAAATCTTCATTCGAAACCGTTCTTCCGTCTCACTGGTATAATTTTTCTCTGAAAGTTAAACGAATCCAATTAGTATCATTCAACTAGCTTTCAAACCCCTCAAATTGACAAGATCCTTAAGGCAGGGAGCAAACAAGCATAAATTTACTCATTCAATTATTAATGAAATGTTAGATATTTGAACGAGCAAAAAGTCACATTTGCTCCCTGCCCTAAAGTTCAATTAGCAGGTCAAGTCTATGGAAACCCTCATTCATTGGGAACGTGTGATGACATTTATGTCCCATCATGTACCATCCACATTGTTTGAATGTTTCCATGAATGTACCATCCAAATTTTTTATCCAATCCTAATTTAAGCTCCTTCACAAAAATATCAACCAGTTTAACTATTGGTAAACGAAAGAAAGTTTAACGCTAATACTCACCATGGAATACTTTGAAAGTTTCCCACTCATTGCCGACAAGTTCGAAAAAGGAAACTGCATCGATCAAAGGAAGTAACAAAAGCAGAAGTGAAACAAAAGTGAGCTTCATGGTGGAACCTATGAATACACAAAACAAAACAAAAACGAATAAAAATCCAGTCCATTAATTTGACCACATCTTTCGAAATTCAATCCTTGTATACAATTAGTGTCCTTTTCACAGCATGACATTACTCAATAACAGTTTATTGACCATTGGCTCTTCATTGAACTCCAGACCCAATAAATAAAAATAATCACTTTGCATGAAACTTTTTTCGATAATTTCAGCACTTAGTTAATTGCGTAATTGGATTCACATGATGTTGACAGCATTTTGGCCAAGGGTTAACAGGCTTTTAACCGATGACAAAGTCAAATTTTGTTGTGCAAATCAACAAAAAAATGAAAACTTGGGAGAAATGTATTTTTTGACAAGAAAACACCATTGAACATTTATCACTTATTTTAATACCTCAGCCAATGACAACCATCATTGCTCAAGTGTTTAAAAACACCTTTTGGTCAAATTGGTCCGATGCCAGCAAATTTAACGTTTTTGAGATGCGGCCAAATGTACTTTTTAACAAGCATTTTTGCAACTCTTTGTGTGGCCCAACAAATGTTTTAAACTATGTGCAAGATAAGTTGTCCTGTATTTTCTAACCAGCGGTCAACAAATCCGCCAATCACAATTAATTATTGTTAGCGATAACTTTTAAGGCAAGTGATGCAATAATTTTTAACTGCATGTCGGTTAATTGAAATACCTTTGTACAATGGAAAATTTTACTGTCCAACGTACTTGACAACTCAAAGGTGACCTGATATGAACCGAAGGTTGTCCGATACGTTACCCCGATTACCGTTCTTCAGATAAAAATGGCATCGATCTATAGGTCGATTGAAGTAATGACCAAGCCCAGGTTGATCAGACCATCATCTACAACTGATGTTTTAGCCAGACCTTAGTTTCAACCGGAAACTAGTCGAAATGAAACTTTTTAGCTCAACGATCACACGACTCTGTGTAGACACACAAATTTCGTTCACGAGTTCTTTTCATGCACCAGGGAAATGTAAATCATTTCCTGGATATTTTATAACTTTTTTTTATAGCTTATGCATGTATATCAGAATTTAGCTTTATGCAACCCCTGTGATATTTTTTTAAGGTGCACATGACCAACAAGTGAAACTTACCAATTTCCACAATACGAAAAAATCAATAACCTTGTAGTGTACAACCCTAACAAAACCGAATCAATGCAAATGGATTTACTTGTTTTAGTGTTGATCTAATTAGTACTAATGTCCTGAGTATTTAAAACTGTTTAATTAATGATGAGTTATAGCTTGGTATCAATTTTTAATTAAACAAACAAATATTCGATTTATAAAGGAAATACAAATTATAAATGTTAATCAAGCATAACTTTCACTTTTAGTTTTTTTCTTTCATCAACACAACAACAAAAGATAACAATCGCCATGTGCATTGATAATACTATTTCAAACTTATGATTAACTAGACAATATTGTAAATAGTTAATGCATACGTACCAGTATATGTACTAGTTAACAAATTAAATGCAAGACTTCTTCGGTACGAAAACAGGTGTTGTTTTAAACAGGGAGTAACGTCTTACTGATTCTTTGCTTTGTAATGTTGTTGATCATATGATGATATCGGATGGGCTAGTCATCAAAGGTATGTATGGTAAGGTGCCCAACTCCTATTCAGAGGCCAAACCAGAACTTTTTCTCAATGACGTCAGG
>JAQIWH010005371.1:0-14780 GCA_034695005.1 Cryptops parisi | reverse complement strand
ATAATAACTTTTACTGTAAATTTAACAATTTTAAACCACCATAAATTGAAAAAAATATCAACCAAAGTAGGCATTGTAAATTTTACTGTAAATTCAACTTGCCGAACCATCAAAGCTGAAGCTGAATTAGTGAATTCCGGATTAGTGGGGTTAAACCTGTATTGGTTTACCAAATTAAAACGAAGTCGTAAAATGTTAAAACTTAGGGACGCGCAATTAAAAAAGTTTCTAATAACGAACAACACAAAGTAACTTTTCCGCGTGTTGTTTGTGTGTATCTTTCGGAACCCCTAATCGAGACCTATCGTCACAAAGTTGAGCCGGAGTGGGTGGGTGGGGTAAAGCGCGTGAGAACGAGTGAGAGAGAGAAATGCGTGCGTGTCCTTCAGCGAATTCAAACACGAGCTTTGTCCGACTTATCTCTCAGTGTCCTATCAGCGACCATAATTTCCCCGGTGACGAACGAGCAACACGAGAATCGGGGCGACGATTAAATCTCTTCATAAACAGCGGATTTTCGATGCAAAAGCCAGAGCATTAGGATGTGATTACCGAAAATCACAACCCCGACGTCAAAAAGGGAGCGAAAGAGAGAGTGAGTTAGAGCAGACTTAACGCACGCGACGCAACACGAGCAAGCAAAGCGCAACGCAACGCAACCAACAGCAGTAACAACGGACCAGACAGCGAGTTGCGTAAGACACCGTAGCGCGTGCAAGATTATTGTTACAACTCAAACAACTCGAAGCACGAGAGAGAAACTGTAGGAAGAAAGGAAGGGGAATAGGATAATAGGAAACGAGGCAGGAAAAGAGACGACGACGAGGAGGATCATCCGAGACGTATAGGCGAAAATCGCGGTGACAACCTGGTGGTGCCGTGACCAGGATCTATCCAGTTTGGTGAACTTTGGCGCCACACACACACACACACACACCCACCAACCCCCCATGTTGCTCATGCATATTCCATCGGGTTGACCACGGGTCGTTTCTATTTGCCATGAGCTTTACGCTTACTTCACACCAAAGGTGGACGGTTTGTTTGAGTTATTAATGCTTCACTACTGCATTTCTCCGCACACACACATATGTGTTGTCTATACATACATACCTATCTATCTACATACATACAAACAAACAACATATAACCCACCCCACCCATCGTGAAAACGTGACGAGTTGTTCGACAACCAACCTCGAAGCCACTAAAGGCGAGAAAAGTCGCGTCACGTTGCTCAGTTCGACGGGTTGGAAACGCGGAAAAGAGGACACTCACTGAGTTACGAGCGGTGGACGAACGAATGCGGAATATGAGCAGACGATGTGGGGTCGTTTTGGTCCACCCTTAACATCACTTTTCAGCTTTATGCCGTTCACGTATTGGCATTATTCGACGACAGACAAACGTTCGCCTTTCTCGACAATACTTTTAAAAAATAAAAATGAAAGTCGTTATTCCATCCAATGGTTCAACTTAACTTTCATTCTTCTTTTTTTTTCATTTAAATATCGAAAATGAGAGAGCTTCGTGATTGGACATTGGCTATAACCACCGAGTCGTAACCAAAATCTAAGTGACGAAGTGAAAAACTTTTAGACCCGTTCAGTGAAAGATTTTTAAGTAGGCCTACTGGTACGAATTCTACAGTGTCATAATGTCATAAAAAAATTTAAGATTGTTTTAAACTAACTGATTCATCCGTCGTCGCACGGATGATTATTCAAATTTGGTATTAAAAAACAAACGTTAGATTTAAATAAAAAAAATAGTTTTAAAACACATACTCTACAATATTAATCTCAATAAAGTAAACTAGCTCATTCTCCCAGCGTTTCACGACTGATATGTTGCTGCTGTTCAATGTTCAGCTGCTCAAATTTTCAAAATGATGTTTTCATCCTATACGCTGTCTGCAATCGGAACAAACTGGACAGCTTTTTACGGACTATTTGACATCGCATGAAAAAACCAAAAACACCAGAAGAAACAGAATTACTAGAACTTATATGTTTCACTTTTCTAATTTTCGAATCCTTATCGCTGTTTCAAACAAAACGGTAAAATTTTACACGTGGACGGGCCGTGACGTCACTGTGACAACTCCTACTACTGACGCCACCACACGCTCTTAATGAATAAGGGTTTCCATAGACTCGACTTGCTTATTGGGATTTTAAACGATCCCGTCAATTTGACATGTTTAAAAGCTAGTATTTTATGACAATAGCACGGTTCCACGAGCTACCAGACGTGCAATCCGATTTACCACTTCTATCATTGCAGTGAAGCTATCAGTTAGGAGGACGAAATTGAGGATCTAGTTGGGGGAAGAAACTATATATTGGGAAAGAAATCTCTTGAGTTAATTCCGCTGGGTACTAGAAGGTTAACTTTTCAATATTGTTTGTTTGTTTATTTAATTTTACAGTCCAATGGAGACCAAATGAACACAAAGTAAATTAATACAGAAACACACAAAACATCAAATAAAACTACCCAAAAAAAAAGACAAAATCGAGAGCCATTAAAAAATCACAAATTGTAGTTGACATAAACAAAAACAAAAATATCACCATCTAATTTCTTAGATTGAGCACTTGCCATATTTGGTCCTGGTCGGTCAAAGGGACTAAGAATACATTTCGATACTAAAATCTTTGTGAAATTTGATAAGAAACTTTATAAACATATACTGTGGAATCATTAATAATAATAATATTGCTGTTAGAGGTTACTTTGTGTTTTTATTACATTTTTTAGATTTTTATAGTTATGACTTTTGTTACTGTATTGTTCGATTTGTTTGGATCGCTTGCTGATAAATTAAAAAAATAAAAAAACATAACGAACAAACACAAACACGAAAGCACAAACTACCTTTTATATATACTGTATATTTTTCTGTATATGTTTCCTGATATTTTTTAGCAATAATCGAAAAACAAAAAACATTTATCGATAAAGTTGACAAACTTATAGAATTTCGCTAATGAACTTTCGGATACTTTTGTTTAAAAAAAAAAAGATTCTCTGACAAACGCGCTGTTTAGCAAAATTTACTCGCGTTATCAATAAGCATCTAAAGCGAAAGAAAAAAAATTCTTTATCGATACTTCTCTTATCATCACTCGAAACTGCTAAAAATAAAAAAATAAAAATAATAAAAAACCAAAGTTGAAAAAAAAAACCACCAGGAAGACAAAAAAAGAGAGGAAGAGGAGAGTGTTAGACCGTTGAATGAAACTCTAATTAGCGCCTTTAATCAGGAAAATTCCGATAATTAAACGCGACTCAAATTCAAAGTTACCTTTTCAACCCATTTTCGGAGCTAATGAAGAGCGTGAGGTTGGGGTGCGCACTAGAGAGAGTGAGAGCGATCGCTATCGTATCAGACTCCGCCATCTTGATTAAAAACCCTTTGCGTTTCCCAGGGTGGCAACGAGTCGTAACTCTTCCCTTATGACACCCGGGACTCGCGCGAGTCGCTTTCGCACCTTATCGTCCCATCGGGTGGCGTTTTCCTACTCCACCACCGCCCTCACCTATCTATCTACCCCCACTCCTTGCTCCAACTCTTTCTATATCTCTGTTCTATTTTAAACCCCCCCCCCTCCCTCCACCAAAATATTTCTTCCTTCGTCGTCGCAACGCAACCCCTCCTTTTCATCGACGACGGCAAGTGTGAATCGTTTCGCTTCATCGGCACCAGGGGGAGCATAGTACGCCCTGTATCGCGCACGCGCAATAGAGCCAAGTTAGGAGACGAGGAGACGATGTGCTGCGATGAGAGGAATGCGTTTTCGGCAGGGGGCTGAAAGTTTTCCTTTTCGGCAGGAGGAGCGCGAAAATTGTTGTTTGCATCGGTGGAAATTGCCTCCTTCCACTCCATTTGCACTCAAAGGCTCCAATGAGATAATCAATGGCAGCTGCGCGCTGATGAATATGCGATAAGACGCACTAATTTTTTCGTCTGGTTAACCGAACAACCCGAAAACTTTCCAACGACCTAACGAGCAAACTCCCAAACATCATTAAAGGCTCCCAACTTCCATCCAATGCCAAAACGCCGCCGCCATCGCCGTTCCTTATACTACTTCCATTACTACTATAGCTATCGCTTTCCATTGTGCGCATGCGCAAACACTGCCATTCGTAAACGTCGTGCGCTATCAGCGTCAAAAAGACGAAAACGTCTTCAACGATCTCGTTTAACGACTTCATACGTCGCAGCAGTAAGCAGCGCAACACAAACACGCACGCACATAACACACACACACCCACCCACAAAACGGACACGACGCATTTTCGACTCCGTGCACGCTCTACAAAACTGTTTTTGTTTGTCGTCACCTCTCGTTCCATCCCCCATTATTCGTTCCGGCAGCTTCGACCGACTTGATGGTTATTTCATGGTACGTCTAACGAGCAAAGCAGACAAGGATAATGCGCGATTAAAGCAGTCTGGTGTCCCTCAGAAGAAGTTGAGCGACCTCATCTTTTACGATGGCGGCGTTCTACAAAATTGAACTTTACGCTTCTGCCTAACTGAATTACATTAAAAATACGCACATTCCATTTTAAAATTCACGTTTTTTTTCTACAAACGAGTTACAATTAACAACTTAAAACACACCCAATATTTCTCTACTTGAAAAGACCTCATCTTTAAACGTAATATTCGACGTCATTCTGCGTGAAATTCAACTCTGCGATGACGTTAGCATCATCCAACAGTGTTGGGATGTAGCGTAGTTTTGTAATTGAAAAACAAAAATTAATTTAAAAAGTAGAATTTGTGATCACTTTGTGACTAGTGCTTTTCGGTTACAATAGCCGCCTGATAACATTAAGCAATGATATAAAACATTAAACAGTGGTTTGAGACCGATTGATAATGACAACAATAACTGATTAATAACATTATCCGTGATTATAATAACCGGATTCCAATATATATCATATCATAAAGGTTCAAGTTATTATATCATCTGTTCTTCCTTATTTGTTTCATAATTCCTTACATTATTGTGATAATGTTAACTGTTTTTATCATTCACTCTGTTCTTATTTTTGGTCCATTGGACTGTTTGATACAGGATAAAAAAGAAAATAAAAATCCGGATATAAACCAACTCACTATTAGTAAATAAATAATCAAGCACTTTCACAGTTTCGTTGGTTTGGAATCGTTGTCCTTCAATTTTCGTTTGTCATTTCACCGAAAAAAAGGTTATTCACGTCAACTTGTTCAATAAAATGACAAACGGAATTGAAAAGGACAACGATTCCAAACCAATGAAACTGTGATTGAACATATATTTTTTATTCAGAGTTCATCAGACATTTCTATGTTAACAAAAATACGACATTTGTTTTCTACGTACAACCACATAAAATCGTCTCATATTGACGCTTTTCCCCTCTTTCACACGTCTAAGCATTTCACTCGCAAACAGCTTTCCAAAAAATATATATAAATAAAAAAAAAAATTATCGAAAGTGATAACCTTTCATAGTCTCTCAAGACGCTTTTATCGCTCGATGAAGAAATATATATATATGTGAAAATAAAAATAAAAAGTGGCACCAAAAAAAAAAAAAGGTCATGTCGTCGCGCAAACACATACATCATGCGTTGCGACGTACAAATTATCGCGACCATGGAGTTGACGCCGACGGCCATTGGGGGCGCTTCCACTTCACGCTCCTTCGCCCACGCGACGCGAGAGAATATTTCCTGAGAAGAAACTACAAACCCCTCACTCTCTACTACAACACACTCCCCTCCATCCACACACACACTCTTCTCTCCATTCCCCCTTCCTCCTTCTCTTTCTCTCTTCTCGTGGCACCAATTACCCAATAAAAGAGCTGCTTTTGGCAACATTTCCTCTTCCACACTACTTAACCCTTGCCCTTCTCTTCACCTTATGACACAGATGCCATATTAACCCCTAACCCTCAAACAAGAGATGCCATATTAACCCCTAACCCTCCAAACAAAAGCAAAGCTATAAAATTTCAATATAACGCAAATGTGAAACAACACGCCGTTCCAGTATATTAATTAGCATATAAAGCACACTATTGTTATATACATAAATAAAGTACCCTATCACTAAATATAATAAGAAAACAAATAAAAATGACTTATATTGTGTGTGCCTACAAGTTTATGCACAAACCAAACGACATTGACATTGTTAGGTTTAACATTGATATTTTTTTATTCAATAAAATAAGTTGAAATCCATATATTAGATTTAATCTATTAACCACTGTTTCAATAACAAAAAATAAATTTTGAACAAAAATAACAACAAAAAGCAAAAACAAAAACAAAAAACAAGTTCAATCGCTGAAATAGCTTTTTCTTTCACATCTGCTCCCCAGCACGACATGACAAAGTCAGTTTCGTGTCTTTGAGTTGTCATCTTCATCACACAACAACAACGCTCATACAAGATGACATCACTTATCGATTTCGAATGACCTAACATCCATCCTTCATGTCGGGAGAAAACAAGCTCCGAGAAGAAAAGACAGACCAACCCCTCTTCGACTCGCCATCTTCTCGGAACTCGTGGCAATAACTCACAAGCCTCTCTGTAATATGACTTGGGCGAAAGAACGCCATCACCACCATCACCATCACCACCCACCACCACCATCATCATCATTATCATTAACATCATCATCCAATCGGCGAGTGCCTCAAACCCTTTTAGGATTACACGTTCCAACTCGGGGCGCTGCGCGTGTTATTGTAAAATGATTATGGAATCTCATTTTTATTCGCCGTGTTATTTCGGCCGACGGACCGACGGACGGACAAACAAGGCATCGCGCTATTCTTTGCAAACCGGTGGTGGTGTTGCACTTCCATCAAGCTCGAGTCTAGTAGTACACTCTACACATACGCTACGGTTAATAGTAGGCCTGTTGTTTCGGGAGAAGAGCAGGTTGTTGAGTGCGCGCGCGAGAGAGAGAGAACTAGAAGCCAGGAAACTAGCCTAATGCTCGCGTTAATTGACGCAGTCAGGGCGAACGTGTCAAAATAATTTGGCGAACAGCGCGGCCCCTATAACTGCAGTCTGATAAATGCACGCGCCGCTCCGTAAACACGACGCCCATAAAGAGAAAATCATTAATTAGCACTTTTAATTAACCCCTTTCCAACTTGGCTGGCGCGAGAACGCGCGCGCAACAATGTACGTTACTATTACTGTTACTACTACTACTACCACCACTTCCACTGCACCCTACTGCTAGCTCCTCTTTTAATGCCTCGCGCCGATACGTATTAACCCCTTTCGTTGGACACAACGCTTATTGAGCGCGGGTAATCGCTCGTTAAAACCCAAACGCGCACATGGGGTTCACGGCTTTCACTTCTTTCTTCTTCCTCCTCTTCTTATTCTTCCTTTAGCTCTTCTCCCCTTGTAGCCAGCCACTGCCACTACTAACGGTAGTACAATTGGAAATTCTTCTATATACGACTTGTTTTATCCCTTTTTTCTCTCTCTCTCTCTCACACACACACTCTCTCTCCTCTCTCGTAACCAATCTCCTCCTCCTCCCCCTTAACCCCTCTCTCGAAAACGTTTCTCGCTATCGGATCATGTGACCAAACCCAGTGGCCTATCGAGCCTAAAATGACTTGGAAATTGCGCTTGATAAGGCACTTGGCACCATTAAGGCTCTCCGCGTTTCGCCTATCATCGCCTATCCATCTAAGAAACGCTGTCGGGTTAGAGAGAAAAGCCAAAACTCCGCCCGCGCATGCGCACCAAACTGCTCTCTCTCAAACAGTAGCAGATCTTTTCCCCTCCCCCTCGTCGTCTTCCACCCCCTTCGACAAAAGAGCGAGCGAGAGAGAGAGAGAGAACATCGATTTTGACACTAGCCGCTGTTTAACCTTCTGATATCTCGTTAAAGATACCGTTTATCGAGCTCGAGTCCGATGTTATCGCGTCGTTCCAGATGCTGTTGTTTGAGAAAGCTGCAACTCCACCTCATTACCTCCTCCCCCCTCACCCCCAACACGTGCACAAATAACAAGGAAATTCGTAGCTACTACTACAGTGAACCGAATTCGGATCTGGCGCCAGCAACAATTATTGACAGATTTCATCTCCATCACACACCCCCTTTGAGTGAGAATTCCCTCTTTTGTCCCCACCCAATCACCAACAACGTCATTACACCAAACATTACCAAGCTCCCATTAAACAACCCTCAATAGATAATCCATTCAATGGATAAAATAAAACTGAAATTTTAAAATCAACGAAACTCTTCAAAACAAGCTGTTTGAACAGAATTCGCTATGTTCGGAGAAAATAGTTTGTGAACGTGGTTTTCGCATTTTGAGCAGCACGTTTTCAACAAAACTCTTCGAAACAAGCTAGATCTTACAGATTTCAAATTGCCATAACTCTGTTAATTCAGCGAATATCGCGAAACCAATTGCATAGGCGTGTTCAGCGTGATGCAGAGATGCCCTAGATTTGTACAGTTTATATAATTTTCGACTTAGAATTTTTTGACCAAATTATTCATTCCTACTTTTAGTCTGCTTTTTATAGCATTGTGCATAACAAAATATTTTTCTTTATTTTTAATTTTTTCTTCATCCCGTAGGGACACAAAACAAAAATAAATATACAGACATATACAAAAGTCAGATCAAAGTAAAAAAAATAAATCTAAAGAATATGTATAAAAAGAAAAAACAATGAAATGTGTAATACATGATTAAAAAGTATATAACCTTGCATAAGAAAACTAAACATCCCTAAACTGACGATTAAAAATCTGTATTAATATTTTTATTTTATTTTATTTTATTTAATATCTTCTCCGTCCCAAAGGGACAAACAGACATACAAATGGTATAGGAAATAGTTAAAATGGTATGAACACTCCAAATAATATTGAACAAAACGTATCAATGAAAAACAAGTTACCTGAGTGAGGTTGAATATAATGCTAAGGAAAGAGAAATAGGATGAGTTAGGTGTCTGGTTATTTTAGAATGATTAAAAATTGACAAATAAGATGGATTAATATTTATCTGCATGTAGGATGTGAGATTGTAGTTGATTTTTAAAGTGGAGGCATTTATTTTTACATTTAGAATGTTTACAGTTAATTGCAGTTTTTAACGCTCTGTATCTACAAAATAACAATCGCAAAGTCCTACATTAAAAAAAAAAACAAAAAAAAAACGTGAAGAGTTTTTCGGCTTGTACAAATATAAAAAATCTAAATACAGAATCTCATTCCGTTTAAATACAGAAAGCTACCAATTGAATGTTCCAATAACACATGCACTCTTATTTGTACTCATTTCACTAAAAAATGTATAAATTCATCGTATACAGCAATTGTTTCAAATGACACTTTAATTTTTGTTATTGCATTTTTATTAACTGTTATGTTTGTCAATGTAACCCATTTATGTAACCATGTAACCCTTTTATTAATTGTTGTTTGTTTGTTTCTTTTGAAGCGTAAAATAATAAAATAATAAAAACATAACACTAGACTTAAAATGACATTAACGGCCTTTGCATAAGTATTTTGATGCATTATTATTTATTTATTTATCATTGATAATTTAATTATAACATATGCTTTTTAAAGCGTTTAAAGTTTTATTACGTTGACGTTCGTTATATTAAGATTTCGGAATGATAATGAAAAAAGCTGAATGAAACACACATCCTTAATTCTTGCGTTTCGAGTCATCAAACCCAAAACGATAGAGTAAAATTCATTGTGACGTACAAAAACTCACGTCTCGCCTATTATATAAGCAACTCCGACTCAAAACAAAACATTTCAACAACCGACAAAAAATATCCTCAAAAGAAAATAACAATTAGTTGTCTTTTTTTTTTTGCAATGGTAAGTAATTAAATAGACCAAAACCTCCTTTTTGTTCTCAACTACCATTTCTTTGTGTTTCATTCGCACGAGTGAATCTTTTCTCTTTCTTTTCTTCAAGAATAACAACAACAGACCAAAAAAAAGACACTTTTTTTTTAAAAAAACAGAAAACCCTTTGGGTAAAAAGCAATGAAAAGAAAGCGACGGCTGCCGAAGCATCAGTAAAATGCGCTTTTCACCACCAAGATAGAATTGGTTTTGCTTAGGGTCCTATAAGAAAGACGCACGAACTCTTTCACCTTTTCCGAACAAGCTGGGCATCAATTGGACGCTTTTCTTCTGGGCATCTTGGCCTTCGGTTTGAGGGAGAGTGGGGTGGGTTCGGGGTGTCATCCGGGTAATAACGACTTGCTTTACGATGCTGGGAGCGCGGGTTCATCCCTGGTGTGCTTTGTTTTCGAGAGTCGCAATATCAGCACATGTTTAATGAGCCTATTAATGGGCCCTGAGCTTTTGTTATAAGCTGTAGCTTTTTCCGCACAGCTGAGCGGAAAGCCCTGCTCCCGATCGCAAGACGTTCTTCTTTCTCCCCAAATCCTCCTGGTTGGGTGGCCCGGCAATTTACTTAGCCTGCCGGAGGGACGAATAAATTAAGCAAAAGGGAACGATGACTAAACCCCCCCTATCCCCGTCTCCAATACCATTTTCAACCTTAAGCTTCGCTAATCAACTAACAAAAATTGAACGCGAATCAGCTAGGTGAAGGCGACGAAGAAAAAAAACGATGAAAAAAATTAGACGCCACAAAGATAATAATAATAATAATAAAATTCTTTTTTAAACATGGTGAAAATTGCAATTGTAAAAGATAAGGTTAAAACGTTAGTTTAAAATATATATTAACACGGCGCTAGAATAAATTCAAACTTATGTCCCTGTCCTAAATATCTAAAAAAAGTGACGTTCATTGCTCATACTTTTTATATTGTAATCATTAGCAAAATAAGTAATAGAAAAATATCGTTTTTTAGTACAACCTTTTAACCTGGCTTGAAACTGTGCTTTTGTTTTCATGCGTAATTTTCTCAAAATTGACACAACATTGATTCGTCAAAATTTAAAAGATTAAAATGTACCGCAAACTGTGTCTACATATCAAATTTCAGTTTTCTGAGATATCGGGAAGTTGGTCAAAATAAACCACAAAGATGTTAAATCGCACACACACAAAACGGTCAAACCAAGTTAAATAAAAGATTGAAAAAATATGTTCGTTAAACACATATGTTAACTACAACTATGTATCTGTGTACACTTTGTCTCTATGATTTCATAATGTAACATTTGATTTGCTTTGATTGTTGTTATACTCGTATATCACATTTGAATTTACCTCTAAGTGCTTGAAATTCTGAACATGATCTAGCTAGCCCGACAAAACAAACCAAAAAACCCCAAAAAACATTTCCTAAATGTTCAAATATTCTGTATATTTGAAATTGTCATTTATTTACCTTTCTTTGACATTTTTTAAAAACCTATTTGACCACTCCCTAACACAAGTTGGGATGACACGCCTCTAAGGTTTTCACTCCTTTAGCTTTAAAGGAACAGCTTCATAGGTAGGACAGGGAGGGGGTTAGTAGTAGTCTGTGGAGAGAGGTGTAAGCAATGGCAATTTCATGTTGCTGTCGACACTATCATCGAGATGCTGTCGGCAACGAGGCGATAAATGACAGGTCGCACGGCCCCGAGATTACCTCTAATGCTTTAATCCACAACTGCTTGTTCATTGTCTCCAATGCTGCAGACACCGTGTTTATTTGCAACAACGTCACACAAAGTAATTTTCTTTTCCCTTGCTCATCTTCTACAGTAATAACAAGGCTAAACTCATTTATAACTCGATTTCATAAATCAATGTAAAATACCCTGTCTCATGCGACACAAGACAGCGCGTTAATGCAACACCTTAGTATCTTGTTTCGCTGTTATACATGTGTCATAACACAAGTTTACTTAGTCATACAGTAAGTTAAAAATAATTTTGGTTATAAAAACCTTTTTCAAATTAAGGTATTTTAACTTGTTGTGCATATGATAAGTCGCAAGTGCGTAATCACCTAACGTTTTAAATCCTGTAAAGTACCGCGTTTTAATTAAGAAAAAATTTCTTTGCAAACTAATGTAAAATTCACAATTAAAGTGATGCGTGTCATGCACAGTAATTCCTAGTTTTCCACACGAGTTAAGTTCTGTAAAGTACCGCAGTTATCAAAACCGTGGATAAAGAAAATGAGATTTAACATAAATGAACAGTCACGAAAAAATAAAAATACCACATTAAATGTGTTTTTTTGTTGTTATTTTGCTTTATTTTTTTACACGCCCACTTGTATCTAGAACTTTCTGAATTTTTAAAGGTCATATTAAGTTATTCATATAAATGTTATTATAAATCAATATTTACTACCGTGTCTACGAGATAGTAAATTTTGATCTAAAATTTGAAATCAATGATGACGTTCCCTCTTATAAAAAAAAGGTTTCCTTACAAAATCACACACATATGGAACAACATCCCGTATGGCATTAGAAGTACCATTTTCTCTTGTACTTATCATAGATGTATTCACTGTAAACACTTTTCAAACAAAATTACCCAGTATTTTATAGAGGAACAGTCATCTTAATTGTTCCTGTTTATGTAATCATTTTATAATTGTTTATAATTTGTGTTTGAATTTTCAGTATTTTTACTGTCACACACTGTTTGTCTCTTAATATTCCATGTTTGTTGTTTTGTATTTTTTATCATTCCGGATGCTGCCAATAAATACTAATAATAATAAAAAAAAATAATAGTACTGTACGACCACCTATGAGTGAAAATATTTATGGTAAAAGTAGCTCCATCTAATAAAGAACGTTATATACTATGCTAGTATAAAATCAATTATTAGTATTTGATTTTTAACGAATTTTTAAAGTTTAAGTAAAATATACTGATTAAAAAAAAACCTACGAAATGGGTATACGTACGTACTGTACTCCCAACCGCGAAAACAAGGGATAATTGTATTGGCTTCTAGTGGCATACAAAAAACCAAGTTTAAATGTTGTACATAAAGTGTACTGTACCGTTGTTTCAAATTTCTTGCTATACGTTTATGCATTTTTCAAAAAATATTTATCACTATACAAACCCCGATTCAGTCTAAATTTACAAATTTTTCAATATTTTTAATATGAATCTCACTAATATTCGAACATTTTCGTACCAATTTTTCACGTAGTTACCTATATATTGCATACCTAAACCGATTTTAAAACTTCTGTATTATGGTAATTCAAACACTATATACTTTAGATGGCAAAGTAATGAAACAGTCATAAAATTTAAAACCCAAAAAACAACCATTAGAAATTGTATACAATGCAACTTTTCCGCTTTCTTCCACTTGTATTAACGACAGTTCGAGTCAAAATTGTACTTCCGGGAAGAAAATTGTCACTTCTAGACTGTGTACCTTGTTGTTGTTGTCATTGTTGTTGTTAGTAATTGTAAGCTGAAAAAAAAACAAGATAGCAAATGGAAAAGAAAATTCGGAAATCGAAGTAATTTCCGAATTTGGACCAGATCATTTCCGATTGTTGAAAAAGGAGGATTGACTAGACGGGGTAGGAAAATGGGGGAAGACGCCAATCCATTTTTTTTACAAATGGATATAAATTTATTTACAATATAATACAGGGGGATATTGTTACTTACAAAGCTATAGAACTACGGAAAACACGTTGACAAGAAGACACATCGATCACTGATTTTTTTTTTATTAAATCGTAATTGTTCTGATGATTGTGAACATTCTGCGTTCTCATTCGTTGTTTGTGAGAAGATGAGAGAAATAGGGTGTTTATGTGGAAATGAGTTTTTGTATTTTTTTTCTCCCCGAGACGTGAAAAAAAAAGTCCACCACGTCATTTTAATATTATTGTCTGTTTTTTTTTTCGTAATGTTAAGAGAGGGGGAAAAAGGATACCGATGTCAATTTTTTTTGGACGAAGAATATTCCCCGTTAATGAAAATTATCACTGTATAAACGCTCGACACATTTGTCAATTATAAAATATAACGAAATCAAGATACATCATATTCGAGAGTATCTTAACAGCGAACAATTTGTTGCTTGGGTTGAAACAGTTACAAAAACCAAAGTGACACAAGACTCTCCTGCTCAACCGGAGCAGATACAAGACATAAGTGTCGCTTACTCAAGTGAAAGTCTATTTTTCACCTTCTCGGTCGTATATAAAGTCATCCCAAATGAGGCGCAAAGAGTGGGTAGAAGCATAAGTTTGGTTTGTTTGTTTTTCGTTTATTTGGTACTTTTCATGTGTAAAAAAAAAACAACTTCTTCCCACGCCGTATGTCCCTTCAACCGTTCAGTAAATGTCTCCGGGATGACTCGGAGATTAACTAGGCCAACAGTGTATGTTCTTCGGTCGATGAGGGAAAGGCAACTCAAAACTTTGTCGTCTGAATTTGGGGTCGACGATGTTGCGTCTCTTTAGTAGAACGCTGAATTGAGATGAACCATGATCATCACCCAGAAGGAAAGACAAAAAAAGACAGCAATTGCATTTGGTTAGTAGTTAATAGGAAATAGAGTGTTGAATTAAATGAAAATAGAATTTCAATTCAATTAAAATTGATAAGAAAAAAAGGTTGAACGAAAAGGCCAACGGCTCATTACTCGTATTTGATACTCATTCATTAACAGGGTTTCCGTAAGTACGTACTTAAGTACAAGTACAAGTACTTTCTGAATAGGTACTTTAAAATTCTTTAAAATACAAGTACCAAGTACGGCTCAATAAAT
>JAQIWH010005370.1:0-14781 GCA_034695005.1 Cryptops parisi | reverse complement strand
ATAGATATTTGGCGGTCCAAGTTTCGCCCTTCCGCGGTCCGGATACGGACCGCGGTCCGCCTGTTGCCGACCCCTGCACTAATATATTGTTTTTTATTACGATACTGATAAACTTTATAATGATTACCAAGAACTGCATTCATTCTTAATAATTTCTCCATCCGCATAGGTTTGTTCTCCATGATGACAAGGACACTGTTCTGATTTAACACATCGGTTTGATTTAGTATCTAGAATGTAACCTTGCTTGCATCTAAAATATAAAAACACATGTGGTAGCCTACATATAAAGTATTTTGTCACGGAATTTTACAAAGTTTGTTGGTATCATATTTACTTGCAACCAGGTTTGCAATTAGTGGTAGTACATGAAGGAGGGTGTGCTACATTTGCACATGTGGTAGGACATTCTGATTCACAATCTGTTGCTTCCATGTTTTCTTTCTGTGAACACATCATTGCAAGATCTGCAGCACGTTCTTTTTTCTTTGCATCTTCAAGTTCATGTTTTGTTGCTGGCCGGCATTCCCACTGAGCATTTACGCACTCACTGTTCAAAAGTTAATTTCAAATTCATATAATACGAGAAAACTACCAAATATTCTACTGCATTCTGTTTCATACCAGGCTTGGCGTTCTCGAATGTCTACAGATCCTGGTGGAAATTCTTCATTTCCATGTAAACATGGACATTTGTTAATAGAAACACATTCTTTTTCAGCATTCAGAGTGAGGCCTGGTGGACAGTTACAACCTTCTACACACTTTTCAGGACACGTTGGATTGCTGGCAATATCCAAACAACTGTGATGGCAAGACGAACCACATGGACTGTAAATTTGACCCGCTGAGCATGTTACCACTAACAAAAAAATTGTAAAAAATTATTGTGCACTTCAAAGTCGAGCAATATACAGCTTATAATCTTGTAAGTTTGAGGAACTTTATATGCCAAGGGGCCCATAAGCTCTATATATTTTTTGTTTGGTGTCCTAAGCACATGTGTACTTTGCCCCTGAAGGTATGGTGTAAAAAAAAAGAGTATGGCAACCAAAGATGCAACTTACCGCACTCTGGTAACATGTGGCGCCAATTGATTACTTTTCCCTTTTTGTTGCAAATAGATGCATAATTCGCAATAGCTGGACATAAACAATCGGCCATGGAACTTTTGCAAGAACACATATCAAACATACAATCTTGAAAGTATGCCTCAGCATCTACTAGATCATAGCACCCTACAATACAAAAAATAAACCAATGTACCAATAATCAGAATTAGTAATACACCATGGACCATAAAACAAATATCTTATAGTTCTACCTTCGAAAACAGGACTTTTAATGAAGCTGCAATGATTTAATGCCTCTTGTTTCTTTTCGGGGTATGTTGTGCATGGATCTCTGATGCTTTCAGCCAACAAAACATCAGAACATGATTCGTCTGTTTTCCATTTATTTCCAAAAGCATTTGCATTAGTTTCGATATCTCCTTCAGGTGTTAAGAAGTCGTCTTTCTGACTATCCGTGAATGTTCCGCATAGACCTTTTGTTTGTCCCATAAATGAAGGGGGAGCATCCAGGTACAGACGAGTGAGGCCATCCCACAACACAATTAGACCATTTGCTAATTCCACCTATACAAATATTTTAAATGAACTTTTTGTTAAAAAAAATAATAAATTCAATAAAAGTTAAAAATTTTAATGAGTTTTACTTTGATAAACATTGATGATGCAACATATGCATATATTCCTGGTGCAGCGATGGGCAATTGAGGAACGTCCTTTCCATTTAGGCTCACCTAAACAGAAACATTTCATTAGACTATATACTGAAATAGAAAAATTCGTGTTTTTGTTGTTTAGTATATTTATATGTTTCTGAAGGGTGATCCATACCCTAAAGGCTTGTTTTAATTTCAATTCAGAACTGCCTGACTTGATGATCACTGACTGAATGCAAGATGGGTGTGCAACAACAGATTGCGGAACATAACCCATCTGTCTCGAGATTGCACCTTCACATTCCACATTTTCTTGTTCGATTTTAACATCACCATGTTCGTAAAGAATATAGGAACAACGTCCCATAAAATCGTAATGTTTCCCATCAAAAGTAATGTAATGAGGATCTCCAGAAGAAGAACAACGAGCTTCGCATTTTTCTTTGGTGCATTCCCACTTTCCATTAACGCAAATACTACAAATTATAAAACCAATTTGAATAACACTGTTCACATTTTTATACAAAAAAAATTTTTAATTAATTTTTTGTTTTACCAATTATTGCAGTCTTGTGTGACTGTAGAGCCAGACGGATGTTCTCTACCTTGAAACATACAAGGACATTCTTCTTGTCGGTAACAACTATTGTTATGGTACAAATATCCTTGAGGACAAAAACAGCCTTCTAAGCACCACTCCTGTACACATTCTCGTTCGGAGTTTCCACAAGTTGGAGGACATGAACTACCACAATCATTGAATTCCATTGGACTTGTACATTGATAAGCTGTAAAAATTTCCAATATGGAAAAAAATAGTGAAATATATCAGTTGCATTTATATCAATGATATTTAATAAATTTAAGTTAGTTCATAAACAATGAACTGCACTTTGTATGAGAAATTGAAATTTTCTAATTGTCATAAATACTGACGACAAAAATCAGGCTTTCTCCATGGTCTAGACAATCTCTGACCCAAACGGTAACATTCATGAAAAAACACCGCTGTTGAAGAACAACCACATTCTTGACCACCAGAAGTTTGGCAAGTGCAATACTCGTTCATACAAGCTGATACGTAACTCTCAGGATCTACAATCTAAGTTGTGCATTGAAATTTAATAAAAAGAAATATGTCATTATAGAAAGACACTTTGACGTTAAAAGGTTTATGTCATTATAATCGAAAATAAATTTATTATAGTACCTGATTGCATTTAGAAAAAATCGAGTCGTATAACTTCAAACAAAAAGCTTGGGCGCTTCCATATAAATTTTTTTTCACTGCCTCTTCAGTTTGACAGGAATCCTCAAGGAAGCTCGATTCAGCGCAACGATCTAAAACAAAAAAAAATCTGTGAAAAAAAAAACAACTTAACAACTTGAATATTTCCAAAAAGAAAGTTAAAACCTTCAACTGCGCTCATTTTCCAAGATTCAACAAATGTCATGACATTTTCAGTTATTGCTCCATCCATGGTTTGGAGGTCGTTATATGGATTCCCATCAAACCTTCCACACAATCCGCAGGTTTTGTTTGCTTGATTCAAAGTCACTTCAACACTAATTTCATCCTATTAGTTAAGTAAACCAAGTCAATATTAGCTATTCGTTATATAATATTCTTAATAGTTATTCTTCATATTATTTGAAGGGTTTGGTGTAAAAGGGTGTTAAGTAACATCTTTGTCAAAAATGACCTACAACCATTTTCGAATGTGTTTAGGTGCAATTCTACCTTCCTATTGCAGAATTTTTGCAAAGATATTAGTGCAAGAAGTGTGAAGTAGCCCATAGACAGCAAGGCAAGTTCAGATCTTTAAATGCGATTTCTTCAAAATTGTAAAAATGTCACTCGACACCCTTTTATACTAGGCCCTTCATTTATAGTTGTGATATGACAAAAAAAACGTACTTTTCCATTCCAAACGATTGTGAATCCTAGTCCACTTTTTACCACGATGTAATGTGATATTTCTTCTACTATAAAGCTGGTGAAGATGCCGGGAATTCTCACAGGAACTGTGTCCCACAATAATTCGAATTTACCATGATTTTTCTGCAACTTATAGCTACGATTAAAAAAATCACATTTAAAATTATAAACCTGAATGATGAACCTGAGCATATTGGTACATAGCGACGCCGACTTTGTTAGTGCCTGGTAGCTTATTGACTTATAAAAACATGTTCCACTTCCTGATGCACTACCGAATATTCCTCATAACCTTGAGTGTTTGTAAGTGGTTGTTAACAATACGCAACAGTGATTTTGTTTCTTGAACATTATTGGGTGTTTATTATGCAGGATTTGCTTCACCTTGACATTATACCATTACGTATCGTTTTTGAGAAAGATCCATTTTTACTATCAATTTGGTGTCTAAATTCTGCTATATTCTAACAGATATTTCTTCTAGAATATTATTACAGAAGTCAGTGAGGTATATAGAGTTCACTAATTTCATCACGTGATTTAATCAACGATTTACCATGAAGTTAATTTAGTTTAAGTTTTCTGTATGACACAACTTTGTAGTGCTTTCTTGCCTAGCACAGTGCATTGCTACAAGTTTTGTAGGTTTTTCTGACGAGCACAGTGCATTGCTACAGGTTTTGATGGTTTTCCAACATAACACTGCGCATAGCTACAGTTTTTGAAGGCTTTCCAGCAAAACACCGTGTACAGCTACAGCTTTAGAAGACTTTCCAGCATAGCACCGCGCATAGCTACAGCTAACTGACTGAATCGAATATAAAGTAAATTCAATTTTACAGCATAAAAGTTTAATCTCATAGCTATATTTAAGCTAGGCCTACAAAAAATGTTTTTTTGTGACTAACTATGGTATAGGATTATGTTTGTGAAAAATAATATTCTGCTGAAACACTACACATTTTTTAGACTAATTTTGATGTCACCCCCTCTGATGGTGTCACGTGGTGCAGTTTGCAATTCCATAGTGACAGCACTAAATAGATTAGGTAATATTACGATATATGTAGGTTAGGATATTTCTCAATTTGAGCATTCCGTTACAATGGTTTGCAGACTTGACTTATTTCATTGGTCATGTGGGCACTTATAAGGTTTTCCAAAAGTCGGCGTTGCTGTTGGTGCAGATTTTACCTGTTGCTATTAACATAAAGTTCAATAGCGGGCGTGCATTCACTGGTCATGCAATGCAAATTTGTGTGCAAGTGAATAGCAAAGCTATTGCTTTGGCAGTCTTTGGCTAGCAAGTAAGTACATGGTGCATTGACACTGAAAAGTCTCCCATCAAATGTTTTGAAATGTTTCTGATCCCATGTTGTGCACAAACCATTCTTATCAGCAGCTGTAAAAAAATGCACAAAATCAATGAGCAAACTGGAAATGGATTACACTTTAACAGCTTTAATCCAAAAACATTGGAATGTGTGCTATATCATTCTTTTTTTTTCCAGAACATGACTGCTTTGTTGGTTAGATAATGATAGTTTACAAGAATATCATGTATGTATCATATCTTCAACGTACTGATTTAGCTCTGAATAGTTAATTATTTTAACTTCTACCAGGCCGAACCACTAACTTATGAACCGCACCATATGTCACTTCTTCACTTGTGATATTGAATACTTGTTGTAGTGGATATCAACTTTTGTTATCTAATTATCAAACTAGTAGCACTACCAAGAACTCAAGTAACATAGCATGGGCCTACTGTTGGCTAATGAAATGTCACTGTTGGTTGTGTATTGGTATTGGAAAATGACCAACTATAGTCTAATTGATGGGCTAACGTTGTTCTAATTACATTCACTTGTTAAGAAGAATGGACAGACACTAGATTAATATTTACACATTGTTACAAGTACTTGAAACCAGCATTGAGACAGCAATCTTCAAAAAGTATTTAAACGGATTTTATTGTGGGTATTAATGAAAGACCCATTCTAGATTTTTTCTAGTATAATTTTAATGTTTTAGGCCACTTCTGCTGCCATCAAGGTATTGCCATCCTAGTAATGATAAATCTAGCCCTGGCTGGACGATGCTGTTGAACCCATCCATTGAACAAATCCATAAATTTCTTGAAGGTATTCAATCGATTGCTATCTGTTTCATTTGGTGGTTTTAAAATGTTATGCATCTAGCTCTAGCACATGTACAGTATGTGGAGGTTTTATCTGTTATGCATCTAAAACAGATGCATAATTCATGTTAGGCATCTACTCTTTTTCATAACGTTTGATACAAATTTAAAGTGAATCCAAAACATTTGTGAGATCGTTGTGGAAAAGGATAATAAATACATAACAATAGACATTCTAAAAGTTCATTATTATTAGTTCTGAAGGTTTTTACAGTAACCTCAACGTGAAATTCAAAGAGTCTTTGAAAGACAATGTCAAATTACTACCATATCACAATATGGTGTAGTCTACCTGTGCCACAAAATACATAGGTTCCTAAGCAACTGCAGTTCTGTGCTTAATAATCAAAGTTTATGCTGTTTGTGCTTTCTTTTTCAAGGTGACCATTTTCTTAAATTGCTAAATCGTGGGTGCTAACAAATTTTTAAATTGCCAACCATGCAATCATAGAATTGGAGATGATGTGTGAATAAAATTACTTCTCATTGTAATGCATACCTGATATGGCTGCAGACTGCAAGTAGTGCATGTTATTCATTGATGATGATAAATCAACATGTTCTAATTAAAAGTGAAGATAATCCAAATTTACATTAACAAATTTACAACTTTTATAGTTTCGTATAATTATGCAATTATGGCAAGTTTCTTTACCTAAAAGACACTGGGGAATATCATCTGACCAAGTACCAGATGGATCACAGGTATAGTAAGGGGCAGGATTGTCCTGGAAATGTGTTCCTGCTGAACATCTCACTGTGCAAGTCATTACTTCCTGAGTGTAGTTACATTCTGCTGATCCAGTTGAAAACTTTCGTCTTATATCGCACACCGAAGTAGCTGACAAATAAAGTTTGATATTAATTATTGTATTTACTATAAGTCAACATCAATGTTGTATATTGGAAAAATTATTTTTGCTTACAAGTTTCACATTGAGTCCCCCAGAACTCTCGTTGACAAAGACATTGATTGTGACCGATACAAGTACCACCGTTCTGGCATGGTGGATCACACACAGCTAAAATAAGTTTAATATATTGAAGTGTTTATTGATATGGTAGAACACATAGTTTTCTTTTTGAATTCATTTTCTTACGTTGGCAATCGGAAAATTGATTGCCTGGTGACCAAGTTCCATCTGGATAACATGTCAGCTGAACATTTGTTGTTCCATCGGGAAACTCATATCCAGGCATACAACTACCCTTGCATACTCTGAAATAATGCAATGTTCAATTTTGTATTTCAATCTCACTAACAACAGTACTAGTACTGATGGTTCTCATTTAACGTGACTTAATAAAATTTTATTTTAACATAAATAATGTTGAAATAGGTAATTTTATTGGCAAAAGCCTTATACTGCTTGATATTTTTTTATCTACTTGTAGCTCGCTCAACATTGGACAGTATAAAGGTAAAATAACTAATAAAGTTTGGACAATTTTCTCAATGTTACAAGTGAAAGGAAGGGTAACCTTGAAACAAACAACCTTACAAATAACACCATACAACATACTAGAAGACGTAACACAGTTTTTGTTGTACATCTTCTCTCTGGCACAAAGATGAACTTCATTCCCAGTAGAAACAATGTTAAGCCTAAATCTTATCCAGCCTGTGCTTGTTGCAAAGACCTTTAACATTACACTTATGAAGAATAGATTTATCTCGTTAAATAAGAAGTTTCTATTTATACTTTTATATCGGTGAAAAAAAAGCAACTGCAAGACATCATGTCATCAGTTGTTATCTCATTCCACACTTACTGTGACCTGGCATCACTTCTGCAAGACATCTTTCCGTTCATTGGCGACAGTGGGACTCCACAAAGCATATCTACCCATAGATTTTAAAAGTTCAAGGTTTAGTTTTTGTGTCTCTAATTTACCATCAATACCATGTCATTGTAAAAAGTATTCTTACCTATAACTTTACTGAATGGTGATGCTGTTTGGTCAAGTGCAATAGAAATAAAGAAAAAAAAACTTAATTTTCCATAAATTTTCCATAAAAGCTGCCACAAGACAATTCAAATGTTGCATACGAGGTGCATCAGGGACATATTTTTGAAGTCAAAACTCTGCACTCTCCTTCTCTAGAACTTACCATTAAAATGTCTAGACTTTTGACATTTCCATAACATGTGGGGAGAAGGGAAAAGGGGGAGGGGGAGTTAGAATAATTTTCATAATTTTAGGTACAATAGGCTCAAACAGGGGGTTAAGTTCCTGATGTGGTTTTCAGTGAAAACCGAAAGTTAACTTGTATTTCATTTGCAAATGCAAAAGTTATGAAAATCTTATCACACTATGTTTAAACTGTCATATAGTCGACTCTGTTCCAGAACGCACGGAGTCAAAATTGAACTTTTGAGTGAACAAACTTTCACAGGTTTGCACTCTGGCTTAATATCTAATTAAGTCATATCATTTTAAAATGAATTTAATACATTGAAAAATGGTACGACTTAATTAGGAATTAAGCTAGGGTTCTAACCTGTAAAAGATCGGTTACATAAAAAGGAAATTTTGGCTTAGCGCGTTTTGGAACCGAGCGGACTATATATAATGTGTGTAATAAAGTCAAGCCTAAAAAAATAATACCCAAGTAAAATGAATCAGTATACACAATGCTTATCTTAAAGTATTTCCAAAACCACCGAAAGAACAAGACAAGCATCCAACATAGTATACATTGGCATATACAGTATTATTAACAAGCCGTCATAGACAATCACTGTATTAGTTGCATTTCAAAAAGTAGAACACAAAAAAATAAGGGTTTTATTGCAAATGTATACACTATAACCAATTATGACCCAATCTCTTTTTCCAAAAATCTAAATTTTCGGGCCCTGTGCTCACAATCGGAGCTTGCAGTTACGGGGCCTAGGTTTTAATTAACATTTTTGGAAAACCTATTTTCCTATATACCCAAATGTTTTTTTGAAAGAAAATTTACATTAATCAATTCAATAGTTATTACATTACTGGTAGGCCTACCTTATTTTGCATTACTGATCTCATACGTTAACAACTGTTAGCATATTTACATTTCTTAACATCAAAATTTTTTATGGTGTGCAACATTTGACTTATTTCATGGGGATTACACATTATTCTCAAACCTTGTTGTCCACCTGCTTTGGAGGTCTTAGAAGCTTTGCTAGCAGTTGCCATGTCAACACTGCGCCTATAAGTTATCAAAAGCATGAATGAAGTCAATATGGTGTATACTTAAAAGAAACTATTGAACAAGTGTTGGCTGAACCAAGAGTTCATATCTTTATCAACAGTGGGGGTTTTCTTAAACATGAGGCAAATCGCCAACTCAAAACTTTGCAAATCACTTTTAACATGCTCATTTACGGCATCATCTCCATACACTGTACAGTACACATCTTTTTTTCAGTGCCATCTTAAGGGTTCTTGGAGCCCTGAGCCCTAACAAGTATTGGGATCCCAAAAAATTTAATTGTAAATAAATAAATAAAATCAGAATGTGACACCAACATCGTTCTCATAACGTTAGCTTATTCAGGGGCGGAGGAGACCCCACTCCTTTGCAAGCTACAGCATGGTGTTGCAATAAACAAAGATCAACATTGGTGGTTCAGTGTTAACCTTTCCGCCTGCAGTCGTAGTAAGCAGGTTCGAATCCTGACCAAGGATATGAGATTTTTATTTTCTTTAAAAGACGCTTCCAGACAGACAAACTTAGACCACTACTAGTATTATAGAGATTAGCAGATTAAAAATTGAATTAATTGTGGAAAAAGTTTTTTTCATCTCCACCCACCAATCTGAAGTGAAAGTTTACTGAAATTTCTAATAGATATTAATTATTACCTAACCCTAGATGCTCTCAGCAGCAGTTGTAAGGAGTGTGATAAAAATAAGTAGCCTGTTCTGTAGGGCTGTTTTTGTTCTCTTCATTCAGAATTGGTAACATGCTAATTTTTTTTTTAATTTGCAACTCTACACTTCTGTCAACCACATACAAGTGTCAACTAAGGACCAAGTCAAAGTCAACCGAAGTGGATATTTTCACTTTAAAAGTCAACTGGTTAGACTGTCAGAGTTTTACGAAATTGAGGTTTTCATAAAAAAAAAAATAGGTGAAATGTGAGAAATGACGAAAAAATAAAGTAGGTATTGGTTATTTCGATGATGGGTTATTGATTATTTCGAAGTTAAATTTCTCTCAAGTTTATATAAGGTAGTATGACTGGAATTATTTCTTCGAATTTATTTTATTGTTAGTTGTTCTTTTGTGTGAATTTTGCCTCTGGGCCAATAAATGAATTCCATCATAATAGATTTCAAAATTCTGGAACTGAATTATTGTTTGTGCTGATACTTTTCTTAAAATGATTTTTTAGTAAAAATATGCAATGCTATGGACTATCAGTTGGGCGAAGTGGGCCCTCGTCAATGACGGGGCCTGGGCCCCTTGGGTCTACACCTCTTAAGACGGCACTGTAATTTTTTGGGTTCGTGTTGCAGATTTACCCTACCCTTTTAAAAATAAAAAAAGCAGCATAATATGGTGAAAAAGTACTTTTATATCTCCCATTTTTAAAATTACCCTGCATGAGTATTACTCTAACAATCTGCACAATACTTTGCTTAACTGTGATAGATAGCTCAAAATCTCTTTCAAAATTATGTGCCAGTCGTAGTTTAGGAATACAAACAGATAAGCAAATCTCTTCCAATGTCATCTATTAACAAAACCTGAACGAACTTTTGGTTTAACACAATACTTTCTAGTTCACTACTTGGACTTTAGTTAGTATACAGTGGTTAGAAGTGCTTTTTGCTTTAAACAATAAAAAAGAAAAATTGGAGCAAAAAAACATGTACCGTATGGTAGTGAATGTGACAAAATGTAGGAACCTGTCATCCCTTTAAATTTTTTTTTGAGGATTTAATTTATTTACTTAATTACTTATGGTAATTAAGCAGCATTTTAAAGATTTACTTTAGACTATTTGGCCTCATACTTTTTGAATGGTCGTTGACAGGAATTTGTGGAAAAGAAATTATGATAGATGATGAAGCCTTTCATCATTTTGTAACATTAAAGCCTAATGAATTGTTGTTATTTTACTCAAGCATGCTCATTGCTCGTACTACTCATTTGAGAAGATCAATATACTAAATGATGCCAGTCTAGGGATATTTAATTATAAAATCTTTAGTAAACGAAGAATCGTTTAAAAAGATGGGTGAACAAGAACTGGCTGCACGGTATAACAGATGCACCACTTTCATGCTAAACAATTTCACCTTTTTACTTTATTATACCAATTGTAAGTAATCATTCTTATGATTCATATAAATTATTATGAATTATCAATGGTTTTTCATTTCAATGCTAAGAAAATAAGCTACTTAACATCAACATCAAACCAAGACGTTTCAGCACAATCATCGTTGTTTTTTGTAAATTATCTACATTTCCATACTATATCTTTAACAAATCTATGAAACTTTATTTAACTTGTATAACAATCATCAATTCTTAACTGGGTGAATACATTCACAATACATTCTTTCATATGCAAAAATACTGTTTCACTGTGGAAAAGAACGACGGTAGTTGGTTTGTACTAAAAAAATTTCATTGGTATTTCCAAATTCTGGAGATAAATAATAATCAAAACAGCATCATACCTGAAAGTGCCATGTGCATCAGCAACATCCAATATCGCCAAAGCTAAACAGCATAGCAAGAAAAACCTTAAAGTGCCCATTGCTGCAGCACTGGTGCATAGATAACCCAATGCTGCCAAGTATGTGCAAAGACCAACAACAACTTAGGTCTGAAAGTCCTACCTCCACAACCTAGGAATTATGTAAAAACAACACCGGAAATCTACTTCAAGATAAAGAACCCCACACAACCAACAATATTTTTTTTCTTTACTGCTTTAAATTTTCTAGAACTGAAAATCAAGAAAAAATTCTGAATAATCAATTGATTGATTATTAAGTGATTTTTTAACAAAATGTTACCAAAGAATATGAAAACAGTATTGAATTTTTTTTTTAATCATAGTTAATGCAGATGTACAATAATATTTATGTAAAAAAATCTCAACCAACTAACATAAAATTTTGCAATTTACCAATGGTAAGTTTATGGAGCAGTAAATACATAGATTGTGCATTTTAAATTTTGATTATTAAAACAAAAGATAGAACAAATTTTCCATCATTTGATCAGTCACTATAATATAATATAAAAAATAACAATATCATAAGCTTTAATCAAAATTGTAACTGTTTAAGTCTACAACTAAAAAAAATTATTTCAAAATATATTCAAGTGAAAATGTCAAAGGTGCCCTTAAGTGTGAACCATAAAAAAAGTAGGTTGTTTACGGAAATTCAGTGAATGTTTCGAACAAACATTCTTCTAATCTGTTATTACAGTAGCAGTCTTGCAACCTGCTACATCCTGTACCTGATTTCTAGGAAACTTTCTAGCACCTCAATACTAAAATAACACTTGAAATTTCCTTGGTGACAGTCCTGTTCATGCAGATATAAACCAAACTTTTTATCATCTTAACATGTGTGAAAAACTGATGTCAATTAGCACTAATTAGTACAGTGGGCCCCCTTATCGATGGGTTTTGCATCCACTGATTTAACCAACTGCGCATAAAAAATAATCGATTTTTTGCAAAGTTACATAAATTAAAACTTGAATTTGATCTGCATGGATTAACCATGCTGATTTCATGCAAACGAAGTGATTGTAGATATAAACTGCTGTAGTTGCTCATCATTAGTTAACGACGTGTACTGATATGTGCAAAAAAAATTGTCATGTCATTCCCCAAACAATACTTTTACACAGAATTCATATTGTAGACACTTTTAAAACTATATGGAAGTTTGTGTGTGTAGTTCATATGAAAAAAGTAGGTAGGTACTTGGAGTTTAATGAGGGCGACTGGCCTTACAGCTATGTCGTTTTATTGCAAATCAGACTCAAACTTTATTGCAAATAAACTCAAACTTTATTGCAAACCAGAACTTTATTGCAAATCAGAAATACAGAAATGATGATGTGGTGAGGATGATGAATATGAAACAGGGTCTATGATGCAGGAGGAAACGGGAATGCCCCAAGAAAACCTGCTCCCGCTGTGTCAGTCCCTAAATTGAATGTCCATGGATGTGCTGTCCACTAAGCCACTGCGAGGTCCCTCATATGAAAACACTATGCTCTTTACATAAGAGACTTGACCATCTGTGAATTTGGTATCCGTGGGAGTTTCTGGAAACAAACTCCCATGGATACTGAGGGCTTACTGTACTCTGAAATAACTAAGTTTTTTATTTGCATGCTAACATAAAACAAAAAAACAACTAAGTTAATTAAGTAAATCTTCAAAGAAATTCATTAACGGAAGTCGGTGCAGTCCTTAAACCACAAATACCTACTGTACTTCAAAGAAATTCAACAAAAATACTACTTGTATCATAAAGTTAAAATATAATTTTGAGTTACAGGAATAGAATGTTTTTGTGCTAATATTTTAAAATAATACAAGAAATACAATCTTTTTTTGGATAATTGTGATGTATAGGTAGTAAAGTACTGATAAATATGCATTGGGCTGTATTGTATTTTGTTTTAATTATCATACCGGTACTGCAAGTTTTGAAGTACATTATGCTTACGTGAAACATTTACCATAGTCATCTACCGTATATATGACTTCACTATTAATCAATTACAGCAAACTTGTTTGAAATAATCTTCTAACAATCTCTTTGATTGTAAACGGCATTTCGAATAAGTCAAAAACCAAAACTTTTGCCTTCAGATTAATACAATTTGTACACATGGTTGATATTTAGAATTCGTTCTGACATTTTAAATGTTGCTATTTTTATATATGTTAGTTAATTCTAAGTATATTTTCTTGTACGTGACTATTTTCTTGTATCAAAGTGCCCAGCAGCAAATTGGTTTCAAAGTATATGTATTGGTATAAGTATATATATGGTATACAAATTCGTCAAAGTAGCTAATTGAACTGCTTAAATATAAAAAAACAAATGATACTGTACATTTTTATTGATACTGTACTATCAGTGCACTTGGAAATCTTTGATCTGTCAACATTTAGATATAATGTAAATTGAATAATTCAGTTTCCACATTGTTTGGTTTTTCAATACAGACGAGAATTTGATGCAATATTTTATGTTCTACATTTTTAGCTAGCAGTCCCAACGACTGATCTGAGGTTTCTTTTGCTGGTCCATGGAAAAACACTTTTCACCATCCTTAAAGTTTTTTTATGCCTCATAACTGTATACCACATACTGTACGTTGAAAAATGAAATATAAGAATAGTATATTGGTCACGTATTGTTAAATTAAAACTGTGGAATGAAATAAATGTTTACAAATACAAATAACCTAAAAGTTTTGGTTTTTGTTTTTCCGTGAAAATTTCCCCCATCCCTTTTGTCAGTCAGTTTGTAAAAGGTTGAAAGAGGCTGATGTAGTGTAAAGTTAGTTCCCAGTTTACAAATTCCTGGATTTACAATTTTTTAATGTTTTATACAGAATTTTATCAAACACTTTTTTATATCAAATATCACTTAAATCAAATTCATATATCAAATATCACTATATCAGCTCTTATACAAAATACACTGATATCAAAAACAACTAGCTAGACCATAAGAGTTATTTCAAACATCCTAGTAAAATGGATCCAAATTTCTAGATTCATTAAGAAAGGGTTTTCATTTTCACTTTACAAATGTGAAAATAAAAGGAAAAGGAATTACCACTTTAACCCATTAAAGGCCATAATTCAACCATGAGACTTTTTAAAAATATTTCGATTGTTTTTGTATCAAAATGGTCTC
>JAQIWH010005369.1:0-14784 GCA_034695005.1 Cryptops parisi | reverse complement strand
GCAAAATATGCTCTGAAATACTCAAAATATGCATCATGCATAAAATATGCATTTATTCTGAAAATATGCATTTATTCTGAAAAACGGCCAAAATATGCATTTGCATATGCAATATGCATAATGCATATTATCCGCACCCTAGTGATGCATATACATGCAACATGCTTACTTACCATAGGTTATAATTTCAATGAGTGAACCAGTTTTTAAGCAACTTTCTGGGAAGTGGAATTCAATTGTTGCCATATACAATTTATTCATGTAATACATAATTTTCAACATACATAATTGTCAACATCCTATTAAATTAGAGTTTTTTGTAAATTTTTAACTTTAGAACTTAGGAGCTAGTCTCATTTTTCAGGAATATCATTCAAATAACATTTTGGTAGTAGAGGTCATCTTGTATGGCCGGTTGGTTCCCGACTCGTACGTCGTACTAATAGGCAGAAAATGACATTTTGTTTTTCAATTATGTATGCATGAAAAACTTGTTTACACTAATCAAATACCACGTGCATAATAGAGCTATGTTAAGTCTAATGAAAACGATATAAAAGTAAAATCAATATACAGACTCGGAATGAATAATGTTGAAATGTGTCAAAACAAAATATCAAAAAACGTTGTTTTTAGGCACAGCCTTTTATTACCCATATTATCTACTTGGCGATCAACCAGAAAAGGTCTTGAAAAGGGGGAATAACCCTTTTTCAAGTGGAAGTAGAAGAACTGCACCTACACTCCACCAGAAAAAATTTGACTTTTTCAACCGCAATGCAATTTCTGTGATAATTACGCGACATCGAGCCTTCAAAATTTAATAGACTGAAATATATCGCGAACTATGTTCGTGTGTCAAATTTCACCTTTCTGGGCTATTGGGAAGTGTGTCAAAATTGACCGGAAAATAGTTCGAATCGCGCAAACAAGCCACAAACAACAAACAGGCAAAGTTAAATAAAAGGTACCGTAAAGGTTGTAAAAAGCAAGACGCCGGTTGAATATAATGGACATAATTGAAAACCGTAGGGCATTGGAAAAGCAAGACCCCTTATCGTATATATGTATTATTTTTTTATTTCACGTTCTTATGAATGACTAATTTGGTAAACATTGCTTTTTTGTCCCGTTTCCAGATGCCCTTGTTTTTAAACTTACTTTATCATTTTAAAGGCATAATTCCCTATCCTGATAAACCTAATTTATCATCAGTAAAACTATTTTAATAGTAGGGGAATGTTTTACCTTGTAGGTTTTTTATACATCCTACAACGTTACGCCTTCCTCATAGAGGTTTCACCAAGTAGAAAAGAAAGGTAGGAAAATAGGAAATTGTTGAAGAAACACAAGTGTAGTTAGAGAAGACTGTAAATAATTGACTTGTCTTTTCTTTTTCTTACCTGAAGAACTCTCTAGAATGGAGGAAGGTCTATTCAGTCAATAAAGTAAAAAATACTGAAATACATTTCCTTGAAGAACTTTTTACGGATCATGAATTATTGCAAAATTTCAATTTGAAATCTTAGAACATATGTAGGAATGTTGCATAAGTAGGCTACTCCAAATTTCACCACCAACTTCACCAGTTTTGGAAGTTTTACAAAACTTCAAAAACACGCACATGCACACTGTTTCATGTACGCAAGTTCCACTTTATCGTCTTGTTGCAGCATCTACAGTACATCCATCCACCATGAGACCATGCCAGCAAATGCAGTTCAGTCAAGTTGAATACGTTGTTGAGGATTTGCACCATTCTTTTGATGTGTAGGCACAAGCTGGTATTGAACGTTGTTGTCCAGCTTCTGGTGTTGACGAGCCTCTTCGTAAGACGGTGGTAAGGTTGTGAACCGAGTTGAAATTTTGGGATATGTTGGTGGGACGTCATGCGATTGGATAACTGAATTGTTACTGGTTGGACCTTCAAGGTACAATGATGTTGATTCACAGTCGTCTGGAGATTGTGGAGAGACTGACTTTTTGTTTGCTTTTGGGGTGGTGTCTTTATCTGCGGATTTAAAAATTTTGCAGAAAATGCCAATGCCTAGCATGACTGGTAAAATGACTCAGTAATAATAAGTTTTCCAAGCTAGTCTAGATGACGTTTTATCATTTGTAGATGATGTGAAGTAGGGGAGAGTAAAATTGAATGTTGATGGCCTGGGATTTCTATCGTTGAACTTCCAATCAGCAAGAACTTCTGATGGGTTGTGAAATCGGATAGGTTTTTTCGTGTTCATCCACCAATAGTCAGATATTGGCTTCACATCATCGGACTAGAAACAAAAAATCTTGTAATTTAGCCTGAATTTGAAAATTAATAATTTTATTTCATAATTCAAAGGACTTTCATGATCTAAACTGTTTTATTGATGTTCAGTGTAGTCATTGAGCCATGAAATTATTATGCGTTTGTTTCATATCAACTATGGCTTTTGTAAATCGTAGGCTCGGCTTTGTTACATATCAAACACATCTACCAATTTATCTATGTTTTGTAGATATTTTCAATGCGTCTAGTGGTTAACATCTTTCATCATAGTTGAAAAGTGTTTAAAAAATTTGGTATGTAATTTCATTCATCCTTTCATCCGGAAACATGAAAAAAATTAATTTCAAGGATAGGTCAAAGAATATAGTTGTAGTCGATCAATTATAGGCTATGGTTAAAGAATAAATCATATTTATAAAAATAATATCTAGAGTAGATAATTCACACACAAATAACCTTTACGGTTTATGTTTCTAATGGGTTACGTGTATTTCAGAAGAAACGAATAGTAGGCCCACGGTATAAATCAACCCCACCCTTCACTGTGCACACAACGATTGCAAACAACATTATCAACATTATCTGGTCCAAGTTGGGAAAAAACTTAAATCAAGTTCAATGTCACCTACAAAAAATATTGCAAATATTGCATAATGATGGTACAATTTGAAACATGTACTGGTACCATAAAAAAACTGTCTTATACTGTATACTTAGCTACAACAACTTAGTAAACCTACTTACTGCATGGCAGTTATACGACCATGTGGTATCACGATAACACTATACCCAAACCATTACCTTTTATAAACTTTTTCAAGCCTTTTCTTTAAACCATTGGAATGAGATATAGAAAATCAATGGATAAAGTTTTCTTTACCTGGTTGTTTCGTAACTTTCGATCCTTTGACACCTGAAGGGGAAAATTGTTGTCTTTCAATTTTTTTCCTGTTCTTGTAATTGGTAATTTAGTGCTTGTAATTTCCGTCTGCAGCTTTTCATTTATATTGTTTTGTGTAAAGTTTGCACTTATTACACAAGTCCACCCGAATAAAAGCACTACGATTGCTGAGAAAATCCATTGTCGAACGACGTCCATGGTGTGGTCAAAAGTGAACTCAAATCTGAAAAGTTTCAAATCTTATGATGTGAACGTTAGGGCAGCCGCCAAAGACCCTCAATGTAAGACAGTCAATTTGAATATTTTCTTTCGTGTATAGCGCAGCTTGGTTTGCGCATATGTATATGTTATCGGGAAATGTCCGATGGCGCTCATGTATCTCGTTTCTGTTGTAGTTTTGTATGTAGTAAGCGTTCTGATTGGCTAGTTGTAATGTATATTAAAACTATAAAACTGTCAATTAGACAGCATGCTTTTCCTTCATGTTTATTAAAAGTGAACTTTCTAGTAACATGATGGTCGTTTTGGTTGCTTGTGAGCGTTGAACGATAATCAACTTAGCAGCTAAATTAATTACACACACAGTGTAGTGTATATTGTACTTTATAGCCATAAAATTTAATATAGGCCCTACTGTATAATATATACCGCTTTAAAAACATCATGACGGATCGTCAAAGGTGTGCAGCAAACTTTTGCAAAAGTCAACGTGGAGACCCAAACTTGCGATTGTACGGTTTTCCAACCGACCCGGAAAGATAGGTTGCCCATTGATCACAACACAAATTGTCAAAATAGACAACTCGCTTTTATCTTTCACTGACCTGGAGAAAGTTCAAATCAATACCCGAAATAAGTTGACCAAAGTACGCCAAGAAATTGTTTCTCTTGATGTTTGTCAAATTCCTTTTGCAGGCATTCAGTGAATAAGAAAGTAGTCTTGAAAAAATTGCAATATTTCACATGGGTGGTTGGGTTGCTAAAAAGGTTTTGAAACATCATGAGTGTGCTTCATGTCAAACCAGCTTAACAGTGAACTATGCTGTTTTAAGTGCTTCGTTTGGAATCTCGAAGCTGTGTCTTCAGGGGTGAAGCCGTGAAACAGTTACCGTGAACGTGGATTATATATACTTGTGCCAAGCGTTCACATTTATTATCGTGTGAATGGCAACATTTCATAGTGTAGAATGGATCAAGATTTAAGCCTCAGTATAACTTTGTTCGCGATCAACGAGCGATTGAAAACGGCACCTTTTTCAACACATGGCGAAACTAGGATTTTGAGCCTCATCATGCCATAGTTTCAGTATTTTATTTATTTTATTTTTTAATGTTCTCGTCCTAGAGAGAAACTTCCATAGAAAACATATACAAACATAATATGACAAACAGTATCAATAAAACGTCAAAAAATGAACAATAAATTAGACAAACAAAACCTGTAAGGTTAACACTTATTCAAGACTATAATATGTTGAAACAATATTTTTTTTAAATGAGTACATATAAGTTTGCAATCACCACTTGGGCATGTTAATGCTAGTTTCCTAATCTGAAATGGAACTCATTCCTTATTGAATTATATGGAAAACGACTTCTGTAATGATTTGGTAAATCTGTTGCGTTTAATAGACCGAATTGCGGGAGATATAAAAATGTAAGAAGAAAAGTGAGTGTAACGATTTTTTATGCCACGTGCTATTTCAAGTAATCTGATAATAAACTGTCATAATTTTTTTCAAGAAATTGGAGATAGATGCATATGGACCTAGATTGTACAATGTTCGATTGAAACAAGTCTGAGTCCTTTTGACTATATGAAGGTGTTCGAAAAACGATACCAACTTGTAAAGACCGATTTCTCGTGAACCGCTACTGCTGATGGGGAAATGCAAATACTGTATGAAAGTCCAAATAAATGTCTTTCCAATGCTGTATATAATTCTATGCATTGGTCGCAATAGACACATGCCGTCAAAAAAGTTGTAAAATTGGTTTCACAAGTACAAGAGGAGTTCATAAAATAAGGTTTCATATTTAATTACCACACGGAGTGAGATGATTCTTTGGAGACGCCAACTTTAGACCTTGATGGTTAAATGTACTCACTAAAATAATGCTTTAATTCTGCTATTTTTCTGAACCAAACAGTTCAACAATGGCTATGGCACTGTGAGAAACCATTTGACCCATTCCTCGCTGTGGTCTTACACTTTTTTGACACTATACAACTTTAACCTCACCATTCTGTCGCTGAACCTCTTCTTGCGTTCGCTATTATTTTGTTGGAACTTGTCTTTCCGTGTTTCTCATATGTAGTAGTAATGACCTAAGAATCAGCAATCATTTGGAAAGATTGTACCTTTGAGTAGTTTTCGTTACTAATGAACCAGCCAAGGTTTAATGGAAACACCAGCTGATTTCATGTGTTGATGTTCTGACTGGATTAAAACTACACAAAATCTCGAATTACTGAAAAACCTGTTTGAATATGTAACAAGAAGACTACAAGCAGTACTTTTGGTACATTGTTTTTCCACAGCAATCGTGTTGTTTTTGTCGGAATTGTAATAATAATATGAAACATGATTCCAACTTTCAAAGAGGGCAGATTGTCGGAGCTCGAATGGCTGGTTCATCGGTCACAAAAACCGCTAAAATGTTCATTGTTTCCAGAAGAACTGTCTCTTAGGTCACTACTACATACAAGAATCACGGAAAAGCGAGTTTCGACAAAAATAATAGCAAACGCAAGAAGAAACTCAACGACACGATGGTAAGGCACGTAGTGTCAAAATAGCGTAAGACCACAGCGTGGAATGGATCAAAAATTCCTCTACACACTGTCCGAGAGCTGTATGAATCGATTCTTAAAACGGTTATTAATGGGGCTAAGTCCATATTATTAAAAATAAGTGATAACTTCAATGGTGTTTCCATTATTTTGTCCAACCCCTGCATATACATACAATATACAGCCATCAGGAAAATACTTTTCCAATCCAAGCCATCTGTTTATTGCTCAAAATGTTACCTATTGGTCTCAGACTGATTTTCTTGACAAGACTGGAAAATGTTCTGCATTAGAAATTGCTGACTTTGCATACGGTTTTTCTGTTTTTGACCTTTTCCTATTTTGGCGTTTTAAGCGAATGATTTTTCTATACAAAACGTACTTCATCGGAAGTTCACAATGTAAAGTGTGGAAGTAAGTTCTCTTCTGTGCACTTTCGTGGCGATGGGCAGGGAGTTGCAGTTTAGGGGGGAGGGAGCGGTTTTACGAGGTTAGACTGTATATTTGAATGAAGTTCACCAGATGAAATGTTGGTCCTTAAAGATTGACACTTTTTTTTTTACCACACCATGGATGCCTTTTGACAGTGGTGCTCCGGGCAATGGTAGTGCTTCTTCTGGGATACATTTGTGTAATTTATATCTATAAAAATGAAATATGTTTTTTTGGTTGAGGCGGCAAAAGGCTTTCAAACCTCTGGAACAGTCAAAACCAAATTTCAAGAAGTTACTACCCTGACCAAAGAAAACCTTATATTGTCTCATATAGCTTCAACACCCTTTGAAGTGCCGTTTTATCGAAAATCCATAGAAATCCACCACAAAATAGGCATGAATTGTGAAGCAGCTCTTTTGCCCCTAGATTGGTGAAACTGAGTATGTAGTAGTCTTTCAAATTTACAAAATAAGAGTGATTGGGGGAAAGTACTTCTAGGTGGTAGGTACTTGGAGTTCGAGGGCACCGACTGGCTTGACAGCCATGTCATTTGGCCCGCAGACTTTATTGAAATACAGAAATGATGATGAGATGAGGATGATAAACATGGAACAGGGTTTTAGGATGCATGAGGAAACGGGAGAACCCCGAGAAAACCTGCCCCCTTGATGTCAGACCCCCAACTGAATCCACATGGCACGAGTGGAAAAGAGCTATTTTACTTTCAAATTCACATTTATATTTAACTAGATTAACTACAGGTACCCGGCGTTGTCCGGGTTTCTTTTTGTCAAGGTCAAAATTGAATCATAGGCCATGGTTTAACACCTAGATCGGCAACCTAATGTTGTGCCGAAGTAATGTAGAAAGTCACTCATTGTGCCAAAATAAGCCCACCCTATTTTTATAAATAACAACCGTCCAAACAAATTCACGCATTAAATAACTAATCTGTATACTTAGTATACAGTGTGATATACTAATTTCAATTCACTCAGCATGAACGTTTGAAATTGAAAATGCCATTGCCATTGAAAATCATTCGATGTACCGCGCTTGGCACGTGTGCCGTAGGTTGGTGCTGACGACGACAGATCTAATTGACATTAGACATATCGTGTCAAAGTAAGATTGAATCTTTAAATTGTTTTATTTATGTGCCTTATTACTATAAGGGGGGGGGGGTTGTTTGATCAACAAATGTTCCCTCAGTGTATTGTCGATAAATTGTCAATGGTTTGAAATGCTTCAGTTAAGTTTTGTTAGGATGAGCTTAGTTGCGGATACTGTAGCTACAGATAAAACATCAATGTGAAATTTGGTCCACATTGGTCAAAGGGTGTAGAATTGTAAGGAACATATAATACAAACAAACGAATTTTCACTTTATAGATTTCAAATTATTCGAATGTAGTTAAACGGTAGTGATAGGCTATGTTTGAACTACACGATTATAGTATAATAGCCTACTAACTTATAAGTATGGTCATGTTGGAAGGCATCAAGTTATTTACTTTATCTGTAGGTTCTATATACCAAACTAAGGAACACGAATTGTGAATTTTCTATCAAAAATATATGAAAAAAAACTATAATGATTTTGTGCAACAACAAACAAGTGAGTTGTGTTTTAATCATCTTATTTGCACATAAGACATAACTTACCACCTAAACCATTATTAATCTGTACCTATGCCATATAAATTAGTATTTTTGTAACCTCGTTTAAAGTTGTCCTGATCATCATACTGAGGATGACTTGAATAAATTTAGTAGGGAATTTTATTGGACAGATTCTTTATTAATGTAAAAGCAAAATTTAAAACAAATGCTAACTTAACAGTACAGGATCTCATTAAACACTTTCTCATAAACATACGACTAGTTATCATCTTCCCTTAAAAAAAAAATGAAGACTTAATAACTGAGTACAACCATAATTTAACGTGGACTATGAATAACAATACAAAATATGTCATCACTTAAATATCACAGATGTTGAAGAATTCAAGCTATATAAAATATATAGTTATATTTTGTTAAACATGTCTATCATAGATGCAAAAGTTTCTAACCAGTAAAATACAACAGCAATATAACATCTCAATAGGTTTAGCTAATGATCACAAAACAGTTATATAGCTTATTAGAATGGAAGTGTCGTACTGTGACCATCAACTGTTGTCATTTTGGAAAAATGTCAAAGGTTTCTTTGTTCCGATTGATTAAGGCACAATGTGGCAAAGTTACTCTCTTCATTTTTCTTTTGTACTCTTAACATACAGTAGGACTTTGCTGTTATGGTGGTCTAGGTTTGCAGGCCCTCGCTGAAAAGCAGAATGTAACTGTTTTTCATACTTACAAATCCATATAAAAGAGCCTAATAACATATGTTAACACTATTATTTAGTATGTGCATAATTAAGTGATGCATGAAAGTAAAAGGAATGAATGTGCTGATGAGAGTGTAATGTCAAATCGGCACAATATTAAGAACTGGACATGTCTGAAAATATTACCCGAACACAATGAAGCAAGGCCCTACTGTATATCATTTTATTCTAGTACCGGTATATGTTAAATTGTTAAACACGGTGGGCCTTGAACCAGATGTGATTAGGCGTTCCACAGAGTTGGTTAATAATTCGAAGCCGAGTTTAGTAATATCCTAAGCATTAAAAACAATTATCTCAAAAAAATTGGCTGACTTTAAACATACATACGCTTAACGATTGTACACTGAAAGACATATTACTGTATGTATGTATGTGGTTGGGTTTGTTCATTGAATGAAACCTTAAAAACCAATATTAGTAACAGCTGGTGACATTTAACATAACATAGTAGTGACGTGTTACAATGAATTTTCCTGTAAATGTTTTTGGTGAAACTGATATTGGCCACAACCGTATTGCCGGCAAAATTTTATTTTGTTAGTGTGTGCAAGATTTTTGTGCATAGTTTTTGCTTATTTTATCAATTACTAAGTATGAACTGTAGATTTCCAAACATGATATAGGAAATCTCACTGCAAAAAGCATTATAAAATCACCACAAAAATTACGCCAACACACGCCTCTTTAGTCATGTTCCGCCTAGTTTCTTTCTTCACCTATTCAACATCTCGGGTTAATCTTTACGGATCTCGGCACTGTGGAGGGTTTTCATTATTCGTTGGACGCGTAGGCACAGGCAGGTTTTGATGCAAGGGCACCACAGGTTGATGCTGTCTCGCTTCTTCGTAAGATGGCGGTGCAGCTGGGAATTCGGCTGGAACTTCGGAATAGGGTGGAGGCATGTCGTAGGTTTTCATTCCTGGATAGTTACTCGCCCCGCCAAAGGAATTCACCGGCGCTTCTGGACCTTCTGGATTTGCCGGCAATGGTTCCGAATCTTCGGAAGATTCTCTAAGGATCGGTCTTGTGTCTATGGAAGTGCTGATGAAAATCAAACCCACTCTTCGTACTTGATTGGGATGCTTGCGTATTCCGTAGCAACAGAATATGATTAGCTTGACTGCTATGACAACGCCCAGAATGATTAGATAATATCGCCAAGTGGTGCTGGTGTTCGTTCCTGAATAATCATCTAGCTTCAAGTCTGAAAAATGAAAACATTTATTTTTTAGACTGGTTTGGAACATTGTGGATGTACGAAACAAATTCTACGGGTTAGGTATGGTGAAAATTGAATGCCAAACCTGTGTTATAAAGCTTTTCATCTGGTTTGTAGTTATTCAAGTTGTCTTTGTAATTGAAATCAAAATCAAACTTGTCGGTGCTTTTATCCAAGTCGTTGTGTGTTTTTGAATTGATCACCGAATTGATTTGATCCATGAGATTTTGGTTGTAATCGATGATCTGCGGTTTTGCTGACACAGACTGGAAAAATAGAAAGAGAAAAAAAACTAAGCCTATTCGGTTCATCTATTTTATCCATTCAACATCTGATGTGGTAAGAATCGTTTCAAGTTGCAATTTTGAAATTCATAAATTCTGCTATGATTCACGGGGTATGTTAATGATGTAGTGTATATAGAAATAATGAACATTGACCAACCATGTACATGTACTGTATGTGTTGTTTACATCATATCTATCTGTATTAAAGTAGTACCTGGCTAAAGTATTCAAGTCTAAGGGTCCGACGACAAACCTAATGGTAGTCAGTGCCCTTGTACCTCACCTGTAAAACTTGATACTTTTAGGAATGTCTTTTTTATTGCGTTTTTAAGACAAGTTCGTAGAATTTTTGCTATAGTCTGTACAATAATCGCGTGCCAGGAAATGGCAACATAGGATTTAATCCGCTCGAGTTAATGTATGAAAATAAATGAGACTGCAATCTCATAAAGGACTTTTGTGTGTTTTTCAAAATTTTATTCAACTATTTTTGGAGTGTCATGGACTATTTTTACTTTGTTCAGTATATTCTCGAATGAAATTCAAAGCAATGGCTCAAAGTTAATTATTATTATTTTTTTTCTTTAATTATTTGTTACGAACGTTAGTAAGCAAAATTATGTAAGTGTAAGCTTGATGTTGATAGGAAACCTGAAATTCGAACTGGGGAAAACCCAACAAGACATTTGGATTTAGAGCAACATTTTAACTAACATAAAAATAATAATTATATAAAAATGTTTATAAAAAATTAAATAATTATATTTATTTTCAATAATTTATATTATATAAATTACGCAACATTTTTTTTTTGTTGGCATTATTGTTCTGAAATTTTGTCACCTTTTAATTTTTTGACAATATTTAAATTAGATCTTTAGAATAAAATATTGACTCGTTCATAGGGTAGGATTGTTATTAATAAACATTTTAATGATTCTAATCATCCCTTTTATCAAAAAAAGATTTTGTTGACACAACTTGAAAACACTTGACGAACAATGTGTAACCATATATTGAATGTCAGAAAATAATAGTTGAATGAATAGCCTATCTTTAACATGGTTGTCCAAATCATGCTATATAGACCTCAATAGTTGGGGAGTTTATGAGTCCACACTGTTGACTATCCAAGAGTTGTTGTTGTTGTTCAAAATAAATCGAAACACGATCGTTAACTTATACGAACCATTAACTCATTTCGAGCTTGACGATCATCCCATGTTAATTCATCATTGGTATGTCGTTCGTCATAGTAGTTGTCAATGTTTTTTAACATCATTTCGTTTTTCTCCTGCGTCGTATCGTTTATATGACTTTGTGCAATGGTTGCACCTGTTACACAAGTTCCTCCGAGCACTAGGATTGCTAAGAAAATGAAATGTCCGCGCGAATCCATGATGGGCTTGGTTAAAATAATCGAGGCAGTGCTTCTTCCACAGTTGTAGCGACCTTCAACATCTGAATCCAATCCAATCTGGCGACAAAGTTTACCATAAGATAACAACTCGGCTAATAAATGGGGAAATACGAATGCGGATTCTCAGAAACGCTGCCAACAACGTCATTCCTGGTCGTTTTGCTTTTGCATGACATACTTTGCCCGAGTATTACCGCCACATAGTAGTCTTGAATGAAACTAACTTTGCAAGGACAGGGTTTTCGGACAATATGGTGATAAGCCACATTTTCAAACTGTTCGGGAGAACCTGGGGAGAAACGTTTTTCTGCTGAAAAACCCCATACTGAGTAACAAGGCAATCTCTAACAATATACTGTAATCTGCTTGGTCTGTATGTTTGTTTGTTTGTTTGTATGTTTATATACTGTATATGTCTGTTACACCGAAATCAGAATTTTTATTTTTGCACGCGCAGCTGCAAAAATTATTACTAATTAAAGATTATTAATGCTCAAATATTACTCTCAATATAATATAATACACTAGAATGACATCATGTTGCCAGGCAACATGAGCAATATTGTTTCCGTCATTGTTGACGGGCATATAGCTAGTTCTCTATAATAGATTACCATTTTCTGGAAATCCAAGTAACAAGCTAGAAACAGTATTGGGAGACAATTTGGATGTAAAAATGTCATTTATGCAATAAGTGTGATTTATCACACTAATTGCTACAATATTGCCCCCGAGCTCTTTAATTAATGCGAATTTAAAATATATATACAAGTAGGCATTGTAAATATTCGAATAGAAATGATGATGTGTAAAATTAAATGCTGACAATGTGAGCCAGCCACAAATTTAAAGTTTAATACAAATAAAGTTGTCGCGAAATACAAAAATCTAAAGTGTTCAGCATGGTATTGTTTTAATTTTCAACTTTTGGTTGTGTATCATTATATAATCGAATTTTTATATTTTACATTTATAATTTTTTTTCATTTTGATATGGCATACTGTAGGCTTACTCTGTTACTACGAAATGATAATGTGCTAATAAGTCAATTGCACAAGTTTCAGAAAAGTCTTTTCACTAATGACTAGGACCCGGATGTTTATGCATTTGCATAGATTCATATGCAATTGCATATTTTGGGTACTTTTTCAAATCGATGCATGATAGTCACTTTTCTAATAAATGTATATTTCTGTGATTTTTATGTTTTATTGCATTTTTACAAGATTTTTGGGAGGTTCAGGTATTTTCATGTCAAAGTAAATTTATATAACAATTAGGGAGACCTAACCTAACCTGGTAAACTGTCACCAAGACCTACCACCTCATTCGTTCTTCATTTGCTTTTGTTTCCCTGCCATTTTTAGCAAAAAAACCGTGGTGGGACATCCCAAGCAGAAAACTGTCAATTTATTTGTACTGATTTTTACCAGATACGTATAAGAAATGGGAAAAATCAAAGTAAGAAATAGTAAGAAGTTAAAGTTTGTTGAAGAGTTTCTTAATCAAGTTTATAGCAGTGATAAATGCATATTATTATGTTGCCCACGAGGAAAACAACTTACAGTGACAAAAAAAAACCATGTCATTTCGATATGTTTGTATTTTTTTTACAAAGTAAATAAATGTACGATAACAAATTAAATTAAACGTTTTTTTAAAATGGAATTTATAACCTTTATTGTGTAATAGTGTTTTCAAAATAAATGCATATTAATGCATATTTTGGTACTTTTTCGTGCATAAATGAATGCATATTTCAGGCTTTATAAATGCATAAACATGCTGGCCTTACTAATTAAATACTTGCCTTAACGAATAATATGAGGTGAAAGAATAATAACTGAATGTTGCGAAGCAACATGAGTTAAAATCCCGTCATTTTGATGGGCTATTTACTAGTTCTTGAATAAATGTCTAATTTCAGGAATATATCTAGCAGTTTATCGACAGATGCCAATAACACGAAAATGTCAAATAGTTTGCGAGTTTTTGACGATACAAAAGATCGGTTTTGCGTCAGCTGTTTCAGAAATAACATTTGCCACTTACACAGGGTACGAATTTATGGAACCCGTGGTGTGTGAGTCACACTCGTACTTGACCTTTTCATTATTTATTTTGCACTGATAGATGTGTTTATGTCTGAATTTAACAGTCATACAGAATATTTTATTCATAATATTCACAGGCAATTTTCTGAATAAAAAAACATTTATTTTTAATAATATTAAAACGAACCTGTGATGACTAAGATTTTCACTTGTACGAGTACTATTGTAAATATTGAAAACATATAAATTACAGGTAGAATAACAGAACAAGTCTCATGACTGATCCTGTCATTTGTGCCGTTATATTGTGTTATGATGCCACTCATACATTAAACTTTTTAGAACTACAGAAAGGGAAAATCCAGGCGTGTTTATTTAAACAATGTATATATCCACAACTGCTTTAATGAGATACGTTCAGTTATTATTGTGGTAGTTGCAAATTTATTTTCCTTTATGGTATTATGGTAATATACTACAGGAGAATAGCCTATTTAAAAATTCATTTAATATGCAAATTTTGTGATCAAGAATTGTTGCCATTACATTTTACAGAGAGATAAGAAAGATATGGATTGGTCAGGGTGATTTAATGTGTGATCAGTATTCATTCTCTGTGAACTGAATAATGCATTCGAGCCTTGTCTACGGAAAAGGATTTGTGAAATAGCAATCTCTATGAAAAACTGGTATGAGTATTACTTGTGCATCTTTGAAGTCGCCCAGACCAAGTAGGTGTAACAATAAGTAAAATAAAAAATTATATAGTAAGTGTACTTCGTTCAAGTCTACATTATATATAGTGTGGTGATTGATTGTGTTAACTTACCCAACTAATTCCCAACGTTGCGTCGGTTTAATAAGTCGGGAATTAGATTGGGAAAAATAACTTGTAAAATGACAATAATCTTCTATAACTCTATCCCAAATTAGCTGGCACAGAATTGCTGGCACAGAACTGAGGCAGCGAGATGAATCAGCCAATGATTGACGAGCGTACCT
>JAQIWH010005368.1:0-14787 GCA_034695005.1 Cryptops parisi | reverse complement strand
ATGAGAATGATAAACATGGAATAGGGTTTTATGAAGCACGAGGAAACGGGAGTGCCCCGAGAAAACCTGCCCCCGCGGTGTCAGACCCTAAACTGAACCCACACAGCACGAGTGTGTTGAGACGAGTCTCGAAAAATTAGTACTGTGTTTTCTTTTGAGTTTTTGATTTACATGCTAGAATTTTGTTATGTGAAAGATTATATTATATTTTATATTATATATAAATAACTTGTATTCAATTTTATGATTAAATGTTTGTTTGTTTGTTTTTCAGCTCCAAGATGACAAAATTCAGACTACGGAAGATTCAACGCAAGGCGTTGTTAAGTTTGGCTGGATACGAGGTGTTTTTGTAAGTGATATCATTTGTCGTCGTCGTTGTTTGTGTGCCTATCGTTTTTATTTTAATTTAATTTGTTTTATTTGCAATAAATTACAAGATTCGATGTCTTTTGAACATTTGGGGAGTCATGCTTTTCTTGCGTCTGTCCTGGGTTGTCGGTCAAGCAGGAATACGTGAGTTGCATTTATTTATTTTTCATTCATTACTTTAAATACTTCTCATAGATTCAAAGTCTAGTTTTGATCAGTTCAATATCTACTTGGACACCACTATAGTTATTTTGCTATTATAATAGTTCAGAAAACTAGTGTGGTTATTATTAGGTATTGACGTTATTGACTAATTTTTATTTATCAAATGATTTTATGCCAACAGTTGAAGGATGCATAGTTGTTCTCCTGGCCTGTGTAGTGACTGTTCTTACTGCTCTGTCTGCTTCTGCAATTTGTACAAACGGTGTGGTTAAAGGAGGCAAGTTTTTTTTTGTAGTACTATATAGTGTTTTTTTATGATGCAGTCAAACTTTGTTGATGCTCAATGTTGAGTGAAAATGGTACCATATTTTCGCGAATATAAGATTCACTCTTTGAGGGAATTGATTAAAAAATGAATAATAATAATTTTTGATATTGATCTAAAACAACAACAACCTGACCAGGTTAATATGTTGATATAAATGTTAACGTTGTGTTATATGCTTATTTCTCTTGTGTGACCATTTTTCCATGTTCGAACATCATTTTAGCACAATGTGGTGTTAGCATTCCAACAAAATTGTGAAATGTTGAGGATGAAACTGTTCAACTTTTTTTGCAGGAGGAACTTACTATTTAATTTCACGAAGTCTTGGGCCCGAATTTGGTGGATCCATAGGGTTAATTTTCTCCTTTGCGAACATTGTAGCTGTGGCCTTGTATGTTGTTGGCTTTTGTGAATCATTCACCGATATGTTAAAGGTTGGACCAAAGCAAATAGTTGACAAAATAAATACTCATTTGAATTTTTAAAAGTGTTAATAATTCTACTCCTTTGACATTATCGGATGATGGGATGTTAATCTTGCGTTTTTCTTTTTTTTTCCCCCATCGAAATTAGACGTTTGACATCTCGATCACTGGAGATCAATTACACGATGTGCGCATCATTGGAACCGTGACACTGGTTTTGCTTTTGTTCATTACGGTGGTGGGAATGGAATGGGAGGCACGGGTGAGTGATGGTTTGTCATTGCGTATCATCTTGTATTTATTTGGTAGATTCATGTCGTCAATGTTCCGTTATGGTTTTTTCAATTGTTTCAGGCTCAAATAGGCTTATTAGTGATTCTTCTGACCGCAATGGCTGATTTTGTAATCGGAAGCTTCATTTCACCAGCTGATGAAGAGAAAGCTAAAGGATTCGTTGGTTATGATTGTATGCATGGCTCTTTTTTTCGTATAATGATTTTTGCAAATTGCCGGTGTGTGGAAATGTTGGACGATGCAAAACTTTTTTGTATCATTACAGATAACGTGCTCAAGACAAATTTTTTATCCGATTATCAAGAAGAGCATAATTTCTTTTCCGTGTTTTCCGTTTTCTTTCCTGCTGCCACAGGAATTTTAGCAGGCGCAAATATTTCTGGAGATTTGGCGGTAAGTAGCGATGCGGTTTGAATTGTACGACGGCGGTGTTTGTTTCATCGTTTCAGTAAACAAAAAAAAAAGTGCTCGTCTTTTATTTTGCAATGCGTCATAGGATCCATCCAAAGCAATTCCTAAAGGCACTCTGTTGGCCATCGTCGTGTCCACAATCAGCTACATTATATTTGCCATTCTCGCTGGGGCCTGCGTCAATCGTAACGCCGATGGCAATATGGAGCATTTCCGTAATAACACCGAGTTAGATTGCTCAATAAAAGGTGCTTGTAAATATGGACTACTTAACAATTATCAGGTGAGTTGATATTTACGAATGTTAACACCAGCAGTAAAGATTTGTGTTGCGTTGTTGTTGTTGTTGATGCAGCGTCGCATCATTTAATTATTCATGACTCATTATGGTCAAATTGTATTTAAATCTTAAAAAACTTCTTTTTTAAGGTCATGGAGCTGGTTTCCTTTTATGGACCTATTATTTATGCAGGTTGCTTTGCTGCAACATTGTCTTCCGCTTTAGCAAGTCTCATAAGTGCTCCAAAAGTGTTTCAGGTACGAGTATCTTATCAGTTTATTTTTCATTTGTCGTTCGTTGTGCATGAAGAAGTGCAATATGTATTTTGGTACATCTTGCACTTCTGAAATTGGGAAAGTTAAAGAATTTCTTCGACTGTTGGACCCATTGATCCACGTTTTAAGTTTTTTCAGTACCTATGTGTTAAGCATCGGCCACTAGTTTTTAACTAGCCTAAACTAGTGTATATGGGTATAGATACCAATTTAGGGTAGTTAAAAAATCAACACGATAATTTTATCATTAATCGTAGAATTAAGTTTTAAGTTTTAAACCTAAATTGGTATCTAGGCAAACTTGAAGTTGAGGTCTGCAAATACGAGTTTTCCACATTGAAATATTTGCTACGTTCACTACTTAGATGAAATAATTCAATAATAAGGTTGTCATGTTGGTGTTAACGATTATCTCTTTTTCAGGCACTTTGCAAGGATAAGCTCTATCCATACATCCATGTGTTTGCTAAAGGATATGGGAAAAATAACGAACCACTTAGAGGATATGCGCTTACATTTGTCATTTCTCTCGGCTTCATTTTAATTGGTAATGAGAATCGCCTTTTGTATACAATAGTTTTGATTACTAATGATGTTTGTTTAATTATGCCACAATCATTGGGTATACGTAGAAGTAGGCTGCATGTACAAGGAAAAAATATTGTCGGCCTAAAAAAAAAAAAAACAGGTCTCACAGTTGAAGCTGGTAGGACTCCATTTGAGGAATGCTAAAAAATGGACATGTAGTTGGTAAAACCAAAGTTCTTCAAATTATATTGCAAAGTATGTCGTACACAACATGCTTTGTTTTAATGTTGAGAGAAATCATGCCAACAAACTTGGCATCTCGCGTTGGAGCCACTAGAGTGTGTAACTTGTGTATTTTATTATTTTAAAGTGAATTTTGTATCTTGATGATTTAGATTCACTAGCTAAAAGTTAGCATAGTCCAAATACTCTTAACTAATTTAGTTCACTATTGGGTTAGTGTCGATAATCTTGGGTACATGAGTAGCTTTCAGCAGTGGTGCAAATAGGAATAGGCATAATTTTGAACACGCAAGTACAGGGTCATCGAGAATGATTGCCAGGATTTTGAACTGTTATTATAAAAGAAGTATTTAATGGACATGTGTCATGGCGTCTTAAAATGGTCAGAAAAGTTTTAGACTTACCTTGGTACAGTGCGCCATTTGTAGCTATGGTGATGTCTAGACAGTATTCGATCTCCAGAGTTTAAGTTGCAATTGTTGCAGCGACCCTCTCTTTAAGGTGCTGAATGAACTGAGTATGCCCATGCATGCGCTGTTTTAAGCCTCACGGTCACACGAAACCTTTCTGAACATTTTAAGCCATCACACACACACGTGGTTATACATTAAATGTTTCTTTTATTATAACAGTAGTTTAAACTTCTGGCAATCCTTCTCGACGACCCTGTATTGCTACATCAGTGTAGAAAGTAACCTTTGCATAGAGAGTATCTGTTTAATTTTCCTTTCTGTTATTTTCTTGGCTTTCATTAACACTTGTCATTTCTACCTGAACTAAGTTAAAAAAACAACTACTTAATGGTTCTGCTGAATCTTGCCTAAAAAATTGGTTAGTGAATGTGAGCGCATTCATTGACGAGGGAATGAGTTGTAGAGAAGCTTGGAATTGCATTTTATATTTTTTTTTCTCACGCCATTGTGTTTATGGGAGAAATATTTTCCACCCGAAGTCAGGTTGGATCAGCTAAGTGATGCACATGCGTACAATTTTTAGCTTGTAGACAGTGCTTCATTGCTCACTAGAATGCTTCGATAGCTCTGGCCATTCATATGATGAAACGAGCGTTGATTTCAATGCCCATTCGAAATTAATCACTTTAGCCATTGGTACTATGTCTTAAAAACCACACATGTGAATAGTGCTTGAACTTGCTAGTACAACAATCTCTTGCTTAACATTGTTAATTAGATCCTGAAATTGTCACATGAAAATGATTGAATTTCCATCATTACAATGAATAGAAAGGCCAAAATAAATTGGTGTTTTGAGGTGCAGTATAAAATTAACTAAAAAGGGATACAAAATTATCATTGTGATAAAAGAATGACATTTATTAACTACACTGCTCCCCTGTTATACCATGGGCCTAAAAACAAAACAAAAAACAAATAAATAAACAAACAAAACCAGGGGATTGTTGTATCTTGACATGTCAAGTTCCCCAAGCTTTGGTTAATGTTTTGTGCTATAGATTATGCTTCAGTTTTTCATGATCATAATGGTTGTTGAATCGCAATGGATTTTTGCGTGCAGACTACAAGAGCTCCGTTAACGAACATTGGGGGTACTCGGTGGAATGCATGAATTACTTTTGCACACACACACACACACACACAAAAAAAAACTTGTGGTTGATACCATGGAGAAATGTTGGAATGTATTTCATCGTCTTAAAATTTTCATAGTCGAGATGGAAAGATTTCTTGTTTTCTCAAATTTTCTGTAAGTTTACTACAGTGCATGATTCAATTTTCTTGCTTGCCTTGCAGTTTTGCTAATCTCTCGAAATGCTTTTTTTTTCTAATAAACTCTTCACTCTTGCAGTATATGCTTTATTTTTTCTGCACTGGATTGGGGCCATCTTGTGCTTAGGTTCTTCCGATATGCTAGGATGATTGAGGATGAAGGATGATTTGGGAAATTTTTAAATAACAGGAATTTACTCATCATTCACAGGGTATGTGAAGATGTTTTCATCTTTTACATGCATGAATTTTTTTGTATTTTATTTATTGAAGATTTTGATATGGGAGACAGGGTTAAAAAAAAACATAGATTTTTTGTTGTTTTTTTTTAGTTGCTCATTCCTGAAAATTAAAATGTTGTAGAAAGTTTTTTTTTTTTTTATATATATTATTTTTGTTAAAAGAAACATTTGCCGTCGAAGAAACATGCATATCACTGTTTTAAAACAAAGGCTATTAGTCTAAATAGGGTTTCTATGACTTGTATCAAAAGGGCTAGTCTAGCTATAAGATTTTTCGTAATGAACTATAAGGTGTCGGATTTGTTACGTAATTTGTCTTTCGTGTCGGTAGTTTTGTTTTGATCCTGGATGTTTATGATGACAAATTATACATCGTGGACGATCTTTTCTCTTTTTGTTTTCCAGCCGAACTGAATGCAATAGCACCGATCATTTCGAATTTTTTTCTTGCGTCTTATTGCCTGGTGAATTATTCGTGTTTTCACGCATCTCTGGCCAAATCGCCAGGTAAGAGGAATTTTTCACTTGTTTGAGCCGCATCTCCAACCAGTATTGTATTTGTCATCATTTGTGTCTTTGAGCTCGAATCTTATGTACAGCAAGTCCTTGATGTTGTTTCGGTTAAAAGTCGTCGTTTGGTTTCTGAAAACCACAACGTCCAGTGAAAGCATTGTAAGCTGTGCTGCTATAGTATATTGTACACTGTACTATGTAGGTTTTACAACAAAGTTACAACGAAACGACTCTTAAGCGGGGACTTGCTGTATTTGTCACCATTGGCGCTTTTCGATCTCGAATCAAATATAGTCACCGTTTGTGTCTTCAGGTTTCCGTCCTGGATTTCGTTACTACAACATGTGGGTGAGTTTACTGGGTGCAATTCTTTGCTTGGCTGTGATGTTTGTCATTAATTGGTGGACAGCCCTGCTCACTTTTGCCATATGTTTTGGACTCTACATGTACATTTCGCACTCAAAACCAGGTAGGTGTGAGAAAGTCTTGGATTGTCTTTTGTTACCAGCAATGTATATAAGATGCAGCATTCTATAGAATTTCCAGGCATTCTGTAGAGCTAAGGGTTGAACGTAGTACTGTTAAATGACTATACTATATATGTATATCTTATTTTTATTTGATGTAGATGTGAACTGGGGATCATCAACTCAAGCTAATATATATCGAACAGCGTTGCAATCGGTCATTAAACTTAATCAAGTAGAGGAACATGTTAAAAATTACAGGTGTGTTTTCACATGTTTGTCGGTTATAGTTTGTTACTAATGTATGTTGAGAGCATTTCAACCAAAAAAAAAAGGTATTAATATACAAGTGTGCTGTGTACTTGTAAACATATATTATTTACACATGCCTTATGTGTGTGTGCACAAATGTGTACGTATAAATGTGTATTTGTATACATGTATACACATACATGTATGCATGCCTTCAAATATGTGCACCTAACATGCACATGTAACATGTGATTTAAATAAATTGTTTTCAGACCACAAATACTGGTTTTGTCAGGATTTCCAAGTTCTCGACCACCACTGGTGGATTTTGCAAGCAACTTCACAAAGAACTTGAGCTTGCTGGTTTGTGGCCACGTTATCAAGGTAATTCTTATAGACATGTTTGTTGGTCACCTACATGATTAATTAAATGTGAACAGGTTTTATTTGGTTAACATTTCACTGCTCTGAATCATGATTAATTATTTTTTTTCTTCTTGAAGTGTTATTGATTAACAGAGTAAGTGAAAGCATTGTTTATCACTCCACAGGGTCAGATAAGTCAACGTGTGCGAAACAGCTATTACAAGCATGCTTATGCATGGTTACAAAGAAGGAAAATCAAAGGTTTTTATTGTTTGGTGGATGATAACAATTTAGCGCACGGAGCGCGCTCCTTGATGCAGGTGAGTAATACCATCCATAGTCAACAGTTTATTAGTTGATGATGGAATTGCAAAACTAAGTGCATTCTTGTGATTTTTATCAGACTATAGGAGTAGGCAAGTTGAAACCAAATATGGCATTGATCGGCTTCAAAAGTAACTGGCAACGTTGTGACAACGAAGAACTCCAGGATTACTTTAGCATTATTCAGTAAGTAGACTCGACGACAAGTCATCGCCTAATCATCTTCACAAACTATAATATATAGTTAAACCATCGAAATTTTTATTTATTCATTTTTAGCGATGCGTTTGATAATTACTTGGCTGTAGGCATCCTGCGTCTTCAACAAGGTTTGGACTATGGACAGTTTCTCGAAGAGGAGACTGCCATAGCGATCATGACCCCTGCACTGTTAGCGCCCCCTTTGCCCAATCTTAGTGCTTCCATCGAATCCAACATTCATTTGAAACGCAATATTTCATCATCTCAAGTGTCTGCAGGTGAACTAAGGCGTTTTTTTTTTATTTTATGTTGTTGAAATGGACTTTTTGGTGGACCATTTTTTTTGCCTTTTGTTTCAGGTGGCAGTTCTGCTGAACCTAGTCCTATGCCATCACCACCTGCTCATCGCAAAAAAGAAAACAATGTCTGTCTTTGTCCAGAAGGTGGTGAAGTGACTGAGAGAACTAAGCTGCAGCCCAAGGAGACTGGTACGCAACTACTAAAGGGACCGGTGCGCGATGTTCCTAAGGAGGTGCTGACGGCATTAAACCAGTTCCAGCGGAAACAGAAAAAGGGCACTATCGATGTATGGTGGCTTTATGACGATGGAGGTATGTTTGTTTTATCACCAAAAAAATCTTGTACACCAACTTGTAAGGTGTGGAATGTTTTTGTTGATTCAAATGGATGGATGGGTGCTTTCTGTAGGATTGACCATGTTGTTGCCATACATTTTGACTACAAGGAAGCAGTGGCATACATGTAAGCTTCGCGTGTTTGCCCTTGCGAATCGAAAGGATGAACTCGATGAAGAGCAGCGCAAGTGAGTGTTGTTGTTAATAAGTTTCAACAGCGCTTTGTTGGTGCACTTTTAAGCAAAGATGCTTGAAACTGATATTTTTTCAATGAAATCGTTTTTTTTACATAGCTTGGCTGCGTTGTTGAGCAAGTTTCGAATTGATTATTCGGATGTTATCGTTATTCCTGATGTGCAGAAGAAACCTCAAGAGTCGAGGTATGTGATGAATATATAAAGAAATGTTTGTTATATCATTTTTTGGGTTGATCAGAATGCTAACAAAATCAGTAATAACGTTAATAATTGCATTATTGTTTGTTTATACTTCAATTGTGGGCTTGCATGTACTTTATAGTTTCACTAGAAAATAGCCCGTGGGTGCATTTCGAATATAGTTATTGTTAACCCAAGCAGAAAAAGTTGTCCCCTTTGTGTGTTGGTAATCTGATAAACCTGTCCACAACTTCTTAAGTAGGTTGTTCAGGTATTGGTCAATTGAAATTTCGTGTGAACAAATCTCATTGGATGGTGCCGAGAACCTATGAGTCATCGAAAACAAAATTGGTCGTTTTGGGTTTTACTTAGTAAGATAGTTAATGTGCTGCGTGTTCAATGGTAATAATGGTTGGTTAATTTTTTTATGAATTTGCAGCAAACAAGAGTTCGACAACATTATCAAGAAGTTTCATAGTAAAAATGGGGGTATGGGCGACATGGCCATTACCGAAGCAGAGTTGGTTGCCTTAAGAGATCGGGTAAGGGTTCCGACTTTCTTGTCGTTGTTTGTTACAAAATTATTATTTTGAGACAAAAATTAATTTGTGACAAAAAATTCTTTAATCTAGACAAATCGTCACATACGTCTGAGAGAGCTGCTGCAGAAGTATTCGAAAGAGGCAACGTTCATTGTAATGTAAGTTGAACTATCATCAATAAAACCTTGCTGCTTTTGTTTTTTGTTATTGTTATTATCATTATTTATCATTATGGAACTTGCACTTTAATCGACTTAAAATTTGCAATTTGCAGGACACTTCCAATGCCAAGAAAAGGAACCGTATCAGCACCACTGTACTTGGCTTGGCTAGATACGCTCACCCGTGATCTTCCGCCCTTCCTACTCGTCCGAGGAAATCAAACCAGTGTCCTCACCTTTTATTCATAGTCTCTTCTTTTCACCTCTCGTTGATTAGTGTACCCACGATGGTTAATTCAGTGTATATTTCTTTCAATCATCTGTCGAAGTCTACATTTTAAAAGCCCTAAAACTTAAACCATGTGGGACTGAGACGGGGCTTTGAAAGTGCCACAGCATTTTAAAGCGGTACTAACCATCCAATTTTTTCAGTAGCCATTGTGCTTGAGCTGAGTTGCCTTAATCTTTTACCTACTGGCTACCAATGGGTTGGAATTCCATTGTCGCAGGTTGTTTTTTTGTGTTTTTTTTTTTGTTTTTCCGGTTTTTATTTTTATACTTACAGGCAATATTATATATATATATATATATATATATCTTGTATTTAAAGTGAAAATATTTTTTTGAATAATTTAAGAGAAATTTATACCAGTAATGGATATCAGTAATCTCATTTTCTTGCTAGTAAAAAAAACAAAACAAAATAAACACCTAAATGTTCGGATTTTGAAGAACGCCGTAGGCCTACTTGAGAAACTCTTGTACTACAATAAAGACTCCACGTATAGGCATGTGTTGGTGCGGTTGGAAAGAACTTAAGACTTGGCACTGTTTTATTTTAAAAAATATTTTTTGTTGGTTTTGGTCGAATTGGTATTTTTCGATTAGATGCCTCCCCCCCCCTCCACCTCTTGTGTTGCTGTTTGCTTGTATTTGGTTATGGATCTATTTTGCAGGGTAGGTTAGGGAAACAAACTCATTAAATGTATGTTATTTCCTAATCTAATCTGCAAAAAAAAACCCATAACCAAGTAGCAACATTAGAAAGGTGGGGCATCTAATCGATAAAATTGCAATAAGTTTCACATTTGAAAAATTTTTTCACTTAAGGAATTGTAAAACGTTCTTGGTATTCTTCATTCATTTTTAAATTTTTCAAAAACTAAAATCGTTTTTTGTTTTTTTAAATGATTGAAATGATGGGAGGCGACTTGTTACCTACTTGGGTTTGCTTTTTTTTATATTACCATTATTGCTTTGCTAATTGCACGACTATGTAATCAAGTTTTCCATGAAATCCACAAACAAACTAAGTTGCTCCTTTTTTACCTCCATTATTTTGTAAGAGCTTTCCTACATTCATAGTTTTAAAGGTTCATTTGAAACCAAACCATATACTGCAATGGTTTCTGACCATTTTTTTGGATTGGCACCGTAAGTTATTTATTTTTTGTCCACCTATTTTTAAAAATAAACCAACCAAATGATTTAAAAAGGTATACATGAAACTTCTATAAGCTGACAACCCTAGGTTCCATGAAAATAAAGTGGTCCATATTTTACATTTTATTAGTTTGTATTATGGTTGTGTATTTACAAAAAACAATCTAATAGTGAGATCTTGGCATGTACCAGTAATGCATTGTATCCACAGTTTGACAAGTCTAAATTATTTTTAAAATTATTGCTTGCCAACTTTGGTTGATTGATCTTAATCATGGCTTTTAACCAAATAATGATTAGTAGGACATGACAAATAGGAAGAGTAGGGAGTCGAGCACCCAAGTGGCAAGTAGTAGAAACTTTTGTCCTTGGATCTGAAGTCTGTAACTATTGAAGAGGTCTTGGTTTGCTTGTTTTCCACTTGTGTTTGAACAGGTTGAGTTTGAGTGTGAGAAGTCTGATCTGACTGAGAACTTGCAAAGTGGATATACATATCATAATATATATCCACTTGGAGAAGTTGTAGGGAGGTTTACTAAATGAAAAGTGTGAGTAAGTATGTGTCAAATTGTGAAGTCAAATTTCATGGGTAAAAAACAAGTAGTTGGAATAATAACTTATAATTCAGCATTTCGTCCCTTTAATATCAACATTTAACTTATTTCGGACCTGCCTAAGTTTACGGTGACTTTCAATTTGTGGATGCGTAATTAAGACAAAAACATTGCTAACATGAATAGGCATTCACTATAAAATGTTTAATGCAGTAACCTAAAGAAATGCTTGCCATTGCAAAGCAAATGGACAGGATGTCCTAAATTGAAATGACTCATTTCAAAGTCAAAACACGGCCGGGCAGGCTCGTTTGAACCCCATACAACGAGTTGAATTTGTACGGGCTAGAGCCCTATATATGTATGTATTACAATTACATATATAGGGCTCTAGTATGGGCTTGACCCTTACGGGGAAAAAATCGTATAAACAGCATTTTATTTTTATATAAGTGGCATTAATCATGCCAAATTATCCTAGTCTTCCTCTTGACACTTTCTATAATAAAAGTGTTTTTTAAATTAGTTCGAATAAACGGCATAGATTATTCAGATGATTTACGAAGTTTGCTCACTTTCATTCCAATCGCAGTTTTCTTGTCATTTCTTTGAAATTACACGACGATGCATTTCCACTTTCTTTCAATCACTTGAAAAGACAGTTTATTATCAGTTGATGGAGTTTCTCATCAAAAAAACGACTCTTGAACAATTTTAAAAACGTGGCTTACTATAATGCTACCCGAAACTCTTCCTATATAGGCTACAACTTGAATCAGATTGTTCCACTTTCCATTGGCTAATTTGTATAATCATTTCTTTTGGTTACAGCATTTTGATGCAGCAGTTTGTTCATGAGTGTGTTACCACCAAGAGTTCCTGGTTTTGTCCTTACGGATAGATTAGGTCATGGATCTTATGCAACTGTTTACAAAGCATATCGTAAGGTAACCACGTTCTGTTGAAATTCCGCCTCTTTGAATCAATAATTTCTCATTGTGTAAGAACCACCAAAAATCCATAACTGCTTGTATTCTATGTGTAGGCTTAAGGTGACCATATCATATCACATGCTTTATTTTTCTATGCAACTTGTATATGTTTATTCTTGTGCTCATTTTTACATCCACTTGGTGTCGATGCAAAATCAAGTTGATGTAAAAGTCACCCAATTTTTAGAGTTGTTTTTTATTTAATTGGGTGCAAACCATTCATCAGGGAGAAGAACGCCAAGTTGTTGCCGTCAAATGTGTCGAAAAATCATCACTCACTAAATCGGCAACGGAAAATTTGCTGACGGAGATTGGTCTATTGAAAAAACTAAAACATGAGTATATTGTACAGATGAAGGATTTTCAGGTCGGTGTATATTAGTCAGCTTTGTCTATTCCGACATCATCTTTGCATGCTTATTTGTTTTTGGTGGAAGAATTTTAGTCAAAATTTTCGTTTTTTTAAACAGTGGGATGAAAATTACATTTTCATTATAATGGAGTACTGTAGCGGTGGCGATTTATCTAAATTCATTCGTCATTCACGAACATTGTCCGAAACAATAGTAAAGCGATTTTTACAGCAGTTAGGTAAGCATTTTTTTTTTGGAATGTAGAATAACTTTTTGACTACTGCATCATAATATGGGTTATTTCCTATAGCTCAAGCTTTATTTTATTTGAGAGCGCAAAACGTTTGCCATATGGATCTGAAACCCCAAAATATTCTCTTGTCATCAGAAAAGGAACCAGTGTTGAAACTCGCAGGTGAGATGATAGTCGACGAAATTTTAATCCAACTTCTTATGATATACATTTTTTTTTCCAGCTCTTTTTATCTAGTTGAGCTACAATAATCACAAAAATGTTTTGTATGTAGACTTTGGGTTTGCGCAATATTTGCGCAGCGAAGAGGATGCCAATTCGCTGAGGGGTTCTCCGCTGTACATGGCACCAGAGATACTCCTACATCATTCGTACGATGCTCGGGTCGATTTATGGTCCGTTGGCGTTATTCTCTATGGTGAGCATCCTTTTCATATTATCCTTTGAGAATTGAAGATGCAATTGTGATACATGGTGTAATTTGTTATTTGTCAACTAGAATGCTTGTTTGGCCATGCACCTTATTCTTCGAAGTCCTTTACCGAATTAGTGGAGAAGTTGAAAAACCCTCGTCCTATTGAGGTTAAGTTTTTTGCAACATCTTTTTAGTTCAATACCAGGCGTACCCTTGCTAAAATGTGGTGGGTTGGGGACCAAACCTTCGCTGTAAAGTGAAACTAAACCTTAAAGTCAGCCAGTGCTTTTTATTTTCAATTGTCGGTGCAAGTTAAAGCTTGGAAAAACATTAGAATGTATGTACTTAACTGTACTACACTAGCATATAATACTGTAGTATTTCATACAAAATAATTTTACGATTTACAAGTGCCGCATTAGCTAAGTGTCCCAAACCCAAGTGTCGTGAAGTGTGGGTACTACTGTGTTGGATTTGACTAGAATATAGAGTGGTTGTAGGCAGGTTTTCATGGCTTACGAAATTATATCGCAGTATATTAATTTGTACCTTCTTTTCTGCTTGTTCAGTTGCCTTATGGAATAAGCCTTTCTGCTTCCTGTAGAGATATGCTAATCAAGCTACTCCAACGAGATCCAGATAAGCGTCTATCCTACGACGATTTCTTTAAACACGAGTTTCTCGATTTGGAACATGCACCGTCTTCTTTGTGTTATCCCAAAGCTGTGAGTATATTTGTTTCAGGTTTTTATTTGTACATGTGAAAGCATTTCTTTGTTTTCTGATGATGAGCCTTATCAACAGGTCAAGTTGTTAGTTGATGCTGTAAAATACGATCAGGTGAAGGATCATGCACGCGCTCACCATACGTATTGCGAAGCTCTGCGGTATTTGGTTGCAGCTATTCAGTGTATGTTTTGGTAATACAGTCAGATGCTATTCTTGGCTCTTTTTTTTTTTTTCCGTCGTTTATTTGTATTTTTTCTAATGGTAGTCGAAAGGCACAATTACTGATAAAATTGTTCACTCTTGTAACAATGTATTTTGCAGTTGAAAAAGATGCCGTCAAAAAAGATGCCATGCGTGAACGTGCCAAAGAATATCTCGAGCGAGCCGAGTTTTTAAGGCAGCAAGTCAGACTGAAACAAACGTCCGCTGCTACCGATAGCCATAGCTTATCATTGACTTATGCAGAGTTGGGTGAGGAGTTTTTTTGCACGTTTAAATTTTTTTTTTTTTATCTCAATAATTTTTCATTAGTGAACGTTTAATCCATTTGTTATGTGCGTTATCAGTTAAGCTGTCGACTGAAATGCCAGAGCTGCAGTCAGCCCTCGTGGTAGCTCACGCTGCTGAACAATTGGTAGGTTTTTGCTGACAAGTAATTTTATGTTCAAATCAGGACTGTGCACGATTTTCAGAAAAGAAAGGGCTTCACAAAAATTTTTTTTTTCATAGTATACTTTCATACATTGTCTATTATGGAAGTCAGAGGCGCACCCAGGATTTTTTTTTCGGGGGATGTTTTGAGATTTTGGGAGGGGTTTTGAAGTGAATTGTGCATTGTTTTCCCATTCATTGGCTAGTTTTTTAAAACATTTTTTGGTTTTTTTTTTTTTTGGGGGGGG
>JAQIWH010005367.1:0-14788 GCA_034695005.1 Cryptops parisi | reverse complement strand
GCGCAGGGGCCATGCTAATCTTCTCTGTATCGTTCCAATTTTAGTATATGTACTGCCGAAGCGAGTACACTACTACCTTCTTGTTTTCCAATATATATAGGGCTGTAGTCGATGCTTAATAACGTTACTGGTTGCTCTGTATCAATGGATTTTTTCAGTGCGGTTTATCATGTGAATTTTATTTTATATAATTAAACACACAAATATTAAAAAGTATGCTTGATTTTTGTAGCTTTTAGTTAGATTTAATTTTTTATTATTGTATTTATTATCGTATGTTACATGCATAACGCATTGATGCTGTACTAATTTGTCACGTGACTCTGCTAGCGAACCGTCATTCTCGGGGCAGTCTCAATCGAGAACTTATTTTGGATTTTTTAGGCATAGTTCTGGTTCTTTTAACATTTTACTGTTTTGACATTTATTGTTCTAATAATTTTGAATAAACTCAGTTTATTTTAAGTTCAATAATTCAGGTTCAATTTAAATGTATTGGTAGCGTCATCTAACGTCTGTAAAATAAACAGTGATTGAAACAAAAATTGGTTTCGATATTTTAATAGATTTCTAAATAACATCGATAATATTATTTTGATTTAAACCAAATTGTTTATAAAGTAAAAAAAAAATTAAGAAATTATCAAACTAATCATTTTGGATCTTTCCTTTTAGTTCACCTTTTGAGTGCCACTTAGTGGCGATAATTTGAAACTAACTAATGATGTGGAGGTGAACTAAAATTAAAGATCCTTTATATTAATTAGTTAGTTAGAGCCAGAGATCTTTCTTCCCTTTATTACTGTTTAATTTTAAAGTAACAATTTAAATTCACCATTACGTCATGTTTCTTAAACGACGTCATGCTAATCAAATGACATCATTGTGTGTAACGAGGAGGCGTGGTTACGTTCATCGTCTGCCCGCGGTAAAATCTGTGTTGTTAATGTGGGAGAGAACATCTGTGCCTATAATTTTATTTGATCCATAATTACCGGCGTACAAAAGTGAAACCATCACTCAAATGCTGGCGTAACTTGTATCCATCACTTTTACTATTGAACTGTAATGTTTTTGTATCACCACAGTGCATCCACCTGACGCACTGGCAGCTGAGCAGCTGTTATCCGGTATCAGTACATGATGTTCAATGCAAGTTACATTCTACCTTACCTGCCCCAAAGACATTAACTAAGTCGAAAAAAAGATCTTGTCAGTTCAACAAATTTGTAGATGTAAACAGGACAGGGGAGGCCATGCCCGTGACCTCGAATTAGTTTGTTTTTTGTTGTTTTTTTAATAATAACAAGATTCGAAACAAGAAGTTGTAGACCGAATGCTCAGTTCCTCGACCAAGTGCTTATCTCGATGCCAGGCTTGGTGGTGTTTCGGCGGCGATGGGGCATCGCCAGTGACGACCTCGTGTTTCCTTCCATCGCCGAAGTCATCATACGTGTGGCTTGGTAAGATTCATAAGCGACGACTGATTTATGATTTTTTGGTACTTTCCGGTTATAGCGGGGAACGTCTGATGTTGCTATTTGCTTGTACTTGGTTATGAGTTTATTTTGCAAGTTAGGTGAGGAAAAACAAAGAAACGTATTAAATATATGATTTTGTTTTGTTTTCTTAACCTAACTTGAAAAATGAACCCATAACTAAGTACAAGCAAATAGCAACACCAGACGGGCCCCGCTATAACCGGTAAAAGTACCGACTTTTCTTTCATCAATACAGCCCGCTAGTGCAGCAGGTTAAGGACCAGACCCAGCCATAAAGCGAAACGGCCGTTTTTTGCTTACAATATATGAAAGCATGTTTGCACTAAACTTGAAGTCACCCTCGTATTTCAGCATTGAATTTATTACAGCCGAGCGGACCAATCAGGGATCGTGCATACTCACTTGCTTTTTCATAGTCTATGGAAAAGAATATGGAAAAATACGTGAGTATGCGCGATCCCTGATTGGTCCGCTCGGCTGTAATAGATTCAACGCTGAAATACGAGGATGACTTTGAGTATAGCATTTCTCAAGTGCACAATAATGCTAAAAGCACTGAAAAAGTTAAGAGTGAAAAATTAAGGAGTAAGGCGACCCAATGTTGGCAGTAGTGTTTCTGGTTCGAATATATTCGAACCTTAAAATCGTGACTAAAAAACTGAGGTTTTCTGTTTCAGTAGGCCACTTTCCAACTGAATGAACTAAAAGAATTGGCCTTTTTTAGTTTACAGCTAGAGCTAAATGATTTTATTATGTGACAGAGAAGAATGTGGGTGGCAATAAGGGGACATATAACTCCCAAAAAAAAGGGGCCATTTGTTTTGAAAAGACATCAACTTCAATTAGTACTCCTTGACACTTAAAAAAGTCAACCAACAGAAAGTAATAAATTACAGTTACATCTAGAATGAATTCTTTAAACTCGCGATAATGAAATGCTAGTGGAGTTGTCAAAGTGTTTTAATCGATCCTACGATTATTACCTCTAAAGCAGCTTTAACATCTGCATGGACTTTTTAATAAAGATGTTGATAAATTAATGGAAAACGAAAAACAAAACATTAAGAAACAACAGTAGAAAATGCAATTCCCTGAAAGTAATGAATAATAAAGCAATTAAAATAGTTATAAATTATCTTGAACAATTATCTTAGGTAGACAGAGTCAACGCTAAGCAAGAATTTGGAATTGGTAAAAAATCTTTTACTATGCTAACTCCACAATTAGATGTACATCTATTGTACTAATGCTGAAAGAACTTTTTTCTTACATGATTACTTTTGTACAAAAATTAGATCCTGTTTATGCATTAAATAGATGGTAGTTTTAGTTTGTGAAAAATAGTTAATTCAAGCAAAAACGGATTTGGATTATCTTAAATTATATAATTGTATGGTTTTATTGCATGCTTGATGATTTTTTTGTCAATACACAAATATAAACAATAGTTTATCTAGTTGTGTAATGGAGAGGGGAAAACTGAGGTTTTTTGAAATTACAAATCGGAAACCGCAGTTTTTTAAAATCAAGTTTTCCAGAAACCCTAGTTGGCAGCTAACGACTAAGATGCTGTAGCTGCTGGATTGATAGTTGGGGAAACAGAAGTTTGAAAACAATGCAGAATCGACGATCACTCTCTATTTCTGCTTTTCTGATTTCTTTCTACAAACAAAAATCTGCTTTTTTCTACGAATTGAAGTCCATTCTGCAAAACCTGTTTTTTTCTGCTTCATCGGAAGTGAAATAAACAATTTTTCGAACGAACAAAGCATTTATGACCATTTCAGATAGCAACCTGGGGTCTGTAGACCAATTCTGCTTTTGGGTTAGCGTATGTTTGCGAATATAAGATGCTACTTTTAGGGATTTGTATAAAAAATTAATTATACAAGATGCACTCGATCATAACAAGTGCAAATGAGATGAACGTTAGAAACAGCTCACTGAAAAGGAAGATTAAGCTGTCTGGCTCCAAACGTAATGTTTTATAATAAAGAAACTGGAAGAACTGAAGACCACGCACAAATAACTTCATCATTCATGTAAATTTTATATTGTACCAGTAATAAATGCTGATTTTTTTATTGTATATAATTGTTTATTCTAGTTCATATAAGGCGAACACGAATGTAACATACGGTCACAGAACACCATGTGTAAAATCTTTCATAAAACACATCTTATATTAGCCAAAATACAATACATAAATGAAAAAGTTCCTGAAAAAGTGCCGTCGGAGTGGAGTGGATACCCAAATAATAAAGTAGTACTGAACGCTAAACTTGTATTTCATTCCAGGTCTTTAACGTTGATGATCATAACATACAAAGATTAAGTGCTAAACATCTTGACAGCACTATTAAAGCACCAAGTGTTAAACTAATTCGATGCCAAGTTCATTGATAATTTTGTTTGTTGTTGTACAGGTTAATAGCGATGATTGTCATCTACGAGTTGCATCATGATTCGATGCTGTCTTGCGAACATGGACATCTATTACAACTGTTCTTGGTGGGGATGATTGTGCTCGTTCTCGTCGTCATCATACTTAACAGTGCAATTTTTTTTATCAGCATTCGGGGTAAGTTGAAATTTGTTTGTGGAATGACGCTTTCAAGTAGGCTCTAACGGTCAACATTTGCTCAATCAGGAACGATCATGAATACGGAACCCAGGAGGCACATGTCAACTTTAGTTTTGGTTCGTGCACTTATGAATTTACCTGAAATTGCCTGGAATGTGCTGGGAACCTATTGGTTGTTCGGATCAAAATTGCATTGTTCCGAAGATGTCATCGCTACTGTGAGAGGTGTGTTGCTCTTGTTGTATGCATTACAGAATGCTAGTCACTCAGTTGACACTGTTGATCCATAAGCGTATTGTATTTTATTGCGCAGCTACTGTCATCTGCAGCTGGATTCTGTTGACGTTCATGGTCCTTGCTATAGCTATAATTTTTGACCCCCTTGGAAATGAAATTCATAATCAATCGGTGCAAGGAGAGGCGATGCCACATTTATCTCGGCAGGCGGGGGAGGTGCTCGATCGTGGCTCTTGGAACACTTGGTCGCATCGGGTATGGGAACTCAGGTAGTTATCAAGTACATCGTTGATACAATTTGATTGCTAATTTTTGCGTTGTTTTAGGGCATGACGATTGTACTCGTATTTGTTTTCGTCATGTTCATGGATCTATATTTTTTGAAATTGAGTACTGAATGGACCAAATGCTCTGCCCCCGTATAAAAATGTGAATATCTCCTGAATGGTTTGCGCTACGTGGTTTGGAGAAAAAAAGACGAACGAAGTACATTTCATGCTTTTTCTGAAAAATGTATGACTTTTTTTTTACAGTCATTTAAAGTTATGGCTGTTTGAAAATGCTTTTAGTTTCCAAAAAAGTGCCAAAATACAACTCGCTTATTTTTACAATATCTTCTCAATTTAAAATGCAAACATTTCCTTTAACTTAGCTTATAATTATTAAGTAGTGGTCCCCATGTGTCCACCACCAATAAGAAAGTCTGCTTTTAACCTTCTCCCTTTTGTGATCAACTTAGAAATCTAAGATGCGAGGATATCTTCTTTGGCCTGAAGAATTCTGGTATTGAGGTCCTCAATGTTTTGGGGTGTTGGGAGTCGCATTTTGGCAGTTTTGTGAGGGTGGGGTATTTTTTTAAAAACAGCCATAACTCATCTCTAGAAATGACTAGAAACATACCATAGTACATTTTATGAATTGCTTCCATTTGACCATGTAGCTCAAATTATTCAGGAGATAATCATTTTTTTATACAGGAATATTTTATCCTTTCGTCCCAAATGGAACCAACGTACTGGCGAAAATCGAAGCATAGAATTTATTTCGATTACAAATGCATTAGAGCTGCCAAAAATGTAAATGCAAAACACTGGCAAATATGTGCAATACCATACTTAAATAAACACAGGTGGTAAGTTAATTAAATAAAATACAGTAGGCTCCCGTTATCTGCGGGTTCGGAATGTACTACACATATTAAAACACGAAAATAAGTAAATTGTGTAGTAATAGCTACTATATATATAAGCTTATATATATATATTGTGTAGTACTGTACAGGTATCGAAGTAATTCAATTCAATTGGTTAATCAAAACTAGGACAAAATATAACTGAACGACAGCGCTCTGTGATGACAAAATGGAACGAAATTTGGTATAAATTTAAAAATGACAAAGAGCGAAACTGTGAAAGTCGAAGGTATTGCTGTAAAATTTAAAGGCAACGAAATTCAAGGTCCAGTACAGGGACAATAATATTTTTGGTCCACCCGGTATGTTATCAACAAAACATGCGTTGCTTTTCCTACAATGTAACTTACTTCGGTTTGTCCACATCACTTCAAAACACAACTATTTTGTTTCACGTTGGTAGGTGTCGACTTTTGTGTTGTTGCGCTGCCGATGTTAGTCAGGAGGTTTATTCTGATTTGGCCAAGAATCTGTCCGTTTTCTTTCAAGTAATGTAAAAATTATATATATTTTTGTATTATTACTGATGTAGATGTTCATTAATTTGAAGCATGCTTGTCAGAATCTTTGGTATGATAGCCTCATGGGTTTGTTTTATATCTGTTCAGGACGTGGATCTAGTTGCTTCAGATGTAGCTGCAGGTCTCGTACTCCTTCATCAACAAGAAAAAACTAATCTTTCGTGGGAACCCATTGCAACAGGAATGCAACCCAACCAAGACGAGAACTTAACGAGTGGTGATTAGCCATTATTTATCTATCTATTTATTAGGCTTAATTTTTTGTTTGTTGTGCTCGTACTTTTAGGTTTAAAATCAAGTAGGCCTAGACCTAGAGGTATTGAGTCATTCCATGCAAAATCAACAAATTTAAGAAACTTGTCCACCACAACATCTCGGAATTTTGGTACTTAGTATTGAGAAAAGAATATATCTAGAATATGTTGTTGTTCATTAGATATTAATTAAAATAATAGTGGTAATTAGAATTCTGATTTCACCTGGTTGTAGCTCCATCTCTGTTATGTTTCAAGATACAGGAATGAAACCTTGGTACCTATAATAGACCCTTTTTTTTCCTGTAGATTGTGAAAATGACATCACAATTGCTCTGACATACATCGTGATCTATTCTATTTTTCTTAATATTTTTCTGGGCAATTTTTTTGGCCATGTAGGATAGCAGTTACAAACTCAAGAAAATTACCAAAGTCTCAGCTAGTGTACTTCTTTCAACATGAATGTTTTGAGAAGGATAATATTTTTCGTTTTAGAGAAATAAATTCCCAAAGATGATATTGTAGTGTAGTTAAATACCTTTTGACTATACTTCGGTTGAGGGACCCTAGAGTTTTACCGTATATATACAGTGGAACCCCGCTATTCGTACAATTCGATATTCATCCAGCTAAATTCAACTTGCTATTTGTACATTGCCTTGGAATTTGTACCAATTCTGAGCATCTTCTAGTGCAAATAAACAGAAAATACGAAGAGAAAAAACAGACAGTGACCTTTCCAAACAATAATATTCCTTTTCACCTTCCATTTATGTCATCATTATGTCACAGTATAGTTATTGGTTTTATAGTTGTATGTATTATTTTATGCATTTTATTTTAAGTACTGTATTACTATATAGGCTATACTATAAACAAGGCTTTACTACTATAACTGTATTATTTATCATGGGTCTGGAATGGATTAATCCAATTGTCATTATTTTTTAGGGGAAAAATTGATTCACCATTCGTACAATTTGGATTCGAACAGCCTTCTGGAATGAATTGTGTACGAATAGCAGAGTTCCACTTTATTATATACAGGGTGATTTATTTATTATGACACATTTAAATATCATGAAATAATGTGAGAAACAAATGCATCGGACAAATATTGTTAGCATATGAGGAGTCTTTTCAATGGTGCTAGCTTCATTGACTTTGAATTAATTTTTTCAAGGAAATCGAATTGTTACATCGAAAACCATGAAGTGTAGCTACCAGATCATATTTAGAAAGTTGTAGCCAATTCCAGTTGGAATGCAGTGTCGTTTTATTCGTTTGTTTTCACTAAACCAACTGAAAGAAAAATTGAACAAACAATTGAGGAGTTGAGTGCAATAATGGCCTAACTCAAAAACTGTAATTTTGAGAAAAAGGGCAAAAACTTCTGGCACCTTCAAATTCGGGATTAAAAGAAATTTTTGTCAACTGTATATTTATAGATGAAAAATGAACAGGTTTTGCAAAAAAAAATTATTAACTTTAGTTGATAGGCTTAAAGTTATGGACAAATTCAAAAATTCAATCAATGTCGTTATTCCAAATTTTGTGCTAAAGCTTAAATGCCTTTACGTTGTTCTTCCAGAGAGCAGTAGTTTATTTTTATTTTAATTTTACAACTCATACAATAAAAGAAAAGTGGTACAGAAATAAATTTGTGGACGAAGTATACAAAATGTGTAACTTTTAGTATTTTTTTCCATTGTTTTGGAGTAAAGCGAGCGAGTGGAACGACTAGTAAGTGAAACACGAAAAAAAAAGGAAATGACAAAAAAATTAATGGTTTACAACAGGCGGGTTCCATATTTTTGCTTCAAAAAAGTCCAAAAGTGGATTATATGCAATCCACCCAATGCCGTTAGGCTATAATAGACTGGCCTGAAACGGTTCAATTTATGCGATCTTGGGAATAACGACCTAATTGCCTTACATCGTTTTTCCACCCAACTCCTCAGTAGTGGAAAAACAGATTGGTGCCACAAGAGCTTCTCTGAATATCGCAGATACTATGCAGTGGAGCAATTTTAGTTATTTTGCAGGGTTAATTTAAAAAAGGATTTAAAGTTTTCTACTGTACAACTAAAATTCTTCTGCCGATGATCTGAGCGAAGCTGTTGTAGCACCATCATTTGTAACATTGCATCGTTTGTTCAATTTTTCTTCCAATTGGATTGTTGCTAATAAATGAAACAACGCTGGATTCTGATTAAATTGACTATTGGCTACAACTGTCCATTGAAAAGGTCTCTCATATGCCAACAATGTTTGTCTAACACATTTGTTTCTCACATTTTTTGTTTTCATGATATTTGGTTGTATCATGATAAATGAACAATCCTGTATATATTCTTATAGGATGGTGTATATATCTAATACCAAATTAGATATATACACACAGATCGATAGGTTTTAAATTAATCGAGTTTAGAAATTAATAATCCCATTGAACACAATGCTAAGCAGAAGTGGTAGAGTGAACCACAATACAGTAGAGCCAAAAAGCATAACTACGCTGCACTAGTATCTGAAAATTTTATTTCTCTTAAATTAAAAATATTACCCGTCTGAAATAAAAAACCATGCTGAAAAAAGTAGGCCTAGATTAGAAATAGATTTTGGTAATTTTCTTGAGTTTGTCACTACTCCATAGGCGTGCGCAGCGTATTTCTTAAGGGTGTGCATACCAAAGTATCGATACTTAAAATATCGATATTTTATGTATCAGTATTTTTATATCAAAGTTTTTCGTATTGATATATTTAATATCAAGTATTTTACCTGGCCACTGATATTAGACACACTCTAAAAGTAGTTTATTGAGGATGGAGAAAGTCTTTGAAAGTTTCAAGGTAAAGATATGGAGTTAAACAAAAAATAAAAGTTAAAAAAGCAATACATTTTTTTTTTATATTACGATACTTTTGACCATATTACGATACTTTTTGGCATTAGAGTGTGCAGCTGCACACCCCGTGCGCACGCCTATGAACTACTCTCCCACTTGGTCAAAAAGTTGTTAAAGAAAAATTGTGAAATGTGAACTAGATCATCATGATGTATGGGTCACCGAGCAATTTTGATGGTAGTTTCAGAATCTACAGAAAACACGGGCCCAGGTAGAAAGATTTTATTGCTGTTCTGTATCTTAAAAAATAAGGTATTGTGGTGGCCTGATGGTCTGAGCATTCACCTCTGGTGGCAGTTGCCCAGGTTCGCCTTCCACTCGTGCCATGTGGGATTCAGTTTGGGGTCTGACACCACAGCAGAGGTTTCCTCCTGCATCATAAAACCCTGTTCCATGTTTATCATCTCTATCATCATCATTTCTGTATTCCTAATTTTAATAAAGCCTGAGGGCTAAACGGCATAGCTGTAAAACCCCAAGTACTCTTAAAAAATAAGAGTATTTAGATAATAAGAGCTCTTTACTATCTCTTAAAAAATAACAGAGCTAAAATTAGGTGACATGAAAATCGAGAATTTGTTAATAACAATTATGGTAATTACTTTATTAATAATATCTAATGTATGGCAGTGTATTACACAAAATGTTCTAGATATATTTTTTCTCAGTACTAACTACCAAAATTTAAAATTTCATCAAAATTTGACAATGAGAGTGTGGTGGTGACAGCTGGTTTTACATGGAATTACCCAGTTGTACTAGGTGTGATAAAATAGTGGTCCCAGTCCTTATATCGACAATCATAATACTGACAATCAAAATACCAACAGTTCCAAATACTGAAAGTTCAAAACACCAACAGTTCAACTATATCGACAATCAAAATACCGACAGTTTATAATACCAACAATTCACAAAGCCATTCTACCATCTAATGCCAGTCTGTCGTCTCGTTTAGTCATATAATTTTAGGTTAAGTTTTATTTTTATTTTTATTGCAGAAAATTCACGTCTCATAAGAGGCAATACAAACAATGAGTAGTAATTGCTACTCATTTCAATTATTGAAAGTATTCAGAGGAAAGCGTTTCAATGCAAGTGTCTAGGCAGTTTAAGTGTATAGATAGGTATACATTTCTCCAGTTAGATGATGTAATCAAATTAGTTTTGAGGTAATTAAGTGGTTGAAAGTAGTTACGCATGACTTGGTCCATTTGTAATAACCGATAATAAAGAGTCATTTTAGAAATTGTCATCATCGAAATTGACGATTGATGAAGGATAGGTTAGGTTTTTGATTTGTGGAATTATTGTTAAAATTCTGAACTGTCAGTATTTCGAACAGTCGGTATTATTTTGTTGGTATTTTGATTATTGGTGCTTCGACCTAGACTCATAAAATAGTATGGTTAATTCTTATTCTTTTTTTTTTAAAAAACAAATCTTGCAGTAAAATACAAATTTGAATTACTCGTTGTCAAAATACTTCTCTCGCTTACAGCACAATTATCCCATCATTGTGGCCATTTTTTGAAACAGTCCTGGAAATCCTCTTTTGTGAATGCCTTTAGTAGCGCGGTGGTGGCTACCTTGGTGTCCTTTATCAAATTATTAGCTTTTCATAATTTTGTAGGTTTAGGAAAACAACTGGAAGTCACACAGTGCCAAATCTGGTGAATTTGGTGGATGGAGATCCAGCATAATGTTTTTATCTAACAAAGATTATCTTATTGGAAGCAATGTGTAACATGGGGTGTTGTCATGATGAAACCATTTCGCCACTTGTCTGGTCTTTTTCTATGCACGCAGTCTTTTAAATGCTTTACTAAAACATTAGTGCGTTTCTATCCACTTTATTCGCATCATGTGACTTGTTGTTGTTTTGCTAAATCAAAAGGATCAAGGAAAGTAAACGATTTGATTCAATTGAGAACATCGACGATTTGGATGGTAGCCACGGCAGCAACTAAAAACACTCAACAAAGGATCACTTTCAGTTTTGTTTCAGTGACAGTATTTTTAAGTGAAAGGAAATACTTTAAGGATGACTAATTGTAATTTGTATTTTAACATAATAGTTTGTTTTGTTTTAAAAATTCAACAACTTTTTGATCAGGCTTTTTTACCCGATCGCGAAGAAGGAGGGTACAGTTAAGTCCTCGACTTACGCGGTTAATTCGTTTCAGAGGTTTCCGCGTAAGTCAAACTTTAGTTAACTACAATGTTTTTTTACATATATAATTGTTTCAAAGGAATATTAATTAAAGTTTAACGAGTTATATATTATCATGTTCATGTTGATTAATAATTTGTACTTTAGTTTTCATAGTTATATATATTACTGTACCTCTTATTTCCTACGGAAACATACAGCCCATGGCCAAAAGTATTGGGATCGCCAAGGCACTGACAGAGAAAACCTTTATTTTCCATAACTTATAGAATAAGCGAAAACAAAGTCCAGTAAATAGAGCTTTCTTTCCACTGCAAAACAATATAAATAAAGTATTGAAACAATAATTGAGAAGTATACAAAAGTCATGGTAAAGAAAACACACTTAGACAAAAAAATATTAGACCCCCCCCCTTCATTTTGTGGTCAAAAGTATTAAACCAACATTGCTTAGAACTAAATAGGGCCTCATTTTTGCTTTAAAGACTGCCCTTATTCAAGTAGGCATTTGATGAATTAACTTTTGACGTTCATCAATAGGGATTTCTGTCCAAGAAACAGAATAGTCAGATAAGTCGAAGGGTCTGTTGCTGTGGTGTGATGAGTGGTATGGTCACATAGCGTTGCATGATTTGTAGCCCATAGAATTGAGATGTCTTGCAGTTCTTTCACTATTAAATCCAGAATTCTTCCACTCAGTTAACATTTCTGTGTATGAAGCAAATCTCATGTTTTTACATATTTTCTGAAAATGACTATCCTGACATCTGGAGATACTGCAAAGATGACCAAACAATTTCCTGTGTTGAACTAACTTTGTACATTTGAATTTTATGGTATTGTATTGTACAGCTACGTATGTTACTGCTTTTAATACTGATATTCAGCTACACAGCAATATCTCAGAGGGATAAATTTTGTTGGAACAGAAATGATTCCTGAATTGATATCATTAGGTAATTCCTTTAATTTTACCATCTTTGTAGCATATTTTTTCAACGGTGGTTTACAATTCACAACAAAGAGATAGGTACTGTACTAAGAATGTGTAATAGATTCATTGTTTTGCCTCAGAAAAATGAACTGGTTTTATACTTACGACCACAATGTTTTTTTGGCCTAAGTGTGTTTTCTGTAGGTTGACTTTTGTATGCTTAATTATTATTTTAATATTTTATTTATCTCACTTTGTAGAGGAAAGAAAATAAATCTTTGTTCGCTGGACTTCGATATTTTTATGTTCATGCTTATTAGTAAGTTATGGAGAGAAAAGGGTTTTCTGTCAGTGTTCTTGACCACGGACTGTAAATTCTTCTCACTTTTTTTTTCAAAAATATTTAGGGGTTTATTTTGTTTACAATAAGTACTACATATTTTTAACAATGACACATGACTTTGCCATCAAGGAAGAAACACAAAATGGGGGTGACACTATCAGCTGGAACTAACCGCATATCTAAGAATCCGCATAAGTTGAGGACTTACTGTGTATGGTTTTCAGTTGTATGTATCCATTGTTGGTTTCTCATCTTCTACAGGTTAAACAGCTTGATGAATTTTAATGAATGAGGTGTCTATGGATTCATCTTAGTCTCTCGAATGACACTGGCTACTATATTTTGTCACTGAAAAACCAATATGGCGGACGCTATATGCCTTAGTTTATATGCAGTCGTGGTTTTTGATTTGTTAAATAAGCAATCTTGTTGTCTGAATTATTATCTAGTAAATGTACAGTGGTGATTTTTTGATTAATTGTAGGGTGAACAATTATGTTAATTTTTATGAGATGATAGTATGTAACTGCATAAGCGTGTTCTACTGTATAGATATTTCTAACGGACAGCTATTGGAATTGCAATAGTCATTGAAATTGTTAAGCGATCAGGGTTGGAACAGTTTATGAAATAGATTTATATTTAATTAATTGTTTAAATAATTTTCAGAATGTGGTGCTAATGATTCCAATGGTATCAGTGAGTCAAAACCCAGTGCTTGGAAGTTTTGGATGACGTCTGAAATGGCGAATCATTACATGCGGTTTGCATTTGCATGCTACGGCTGGCCTTTCTACATGGTTGGTAATTGCAGAAAAGGTCTATGTCATCTTTGCACTCATCTCAGGTAAATAACACATTTTCAGTCATTTCTGGTGATTTGCAAAAAAATAATTCTTAACACATTTGTATTGACAGATGTTGCGGGTGCTTTCGTCCTAAACCACATTACATCGTCGACGACAATTGTTGTCAGTGCAATGCAGCTGTTTTGAAACGTATGACGGGACTCACCGACGAAGACCTCATTTACGTTTCCTACCACAATCGTGTGTTTGAGGTGCCATTTTTTATAGCCATCGATCATCAAACCTGTTCTGTTGTCGTGGCTGTTCGAGGAACGTTGTCATTAATGGACGCGTTGACCGACTTGAGTATCGAGTGTGTTTCTCTTGACATTCCTGAATTGCCGCCTCATCTAGCTGCTCATAAAGGGATGATGGCTGGCGCGAGATACGTTCACAAACGTTTGGTTGAAACCAACGCCTTGAATGACGCGTTGGCGCTTCATCAGAGGTACTCGCTCGTCATCACAGGACACAGCCTAGGCGCGGGCATCAGTGCGATTCTCGCCATTCTTCTCAAACCATCTTTTCCAAACGTACGTTGCTTTAGCTATTCTCCTCCGGGATGCACGCTGAGTCGAGAAACTGCATTCTTTTCGGAAGATTTTGTCATGTCCGTCGTTCTCGGTAATGATCTAGTGTGCAGGATGAGCTTTTCAACGGTCGATGAACTGAAGCGCCGATTGGTACGAAGCTTGCACAATTGCCATTCGCCAAAGGTCAGTAGTAACGTAGTCGTTTTACTACGAGTAGGGTAGTAGAAAACTTAAGCCCTTAACAATGTATTTTTTTCCATTTTGCAGTACCGCGTGTTGATCAATCAGTGCTTTGATTGCTGTTTTGGTTTGGGCACTCAATACGAATGGAGCACCGCATCGACGCCTGGCCAGGCTTTTCCCCTGCTTCAAGAAAACATTGGAGTCCAAAACCCTCGATACGTAAGCAACAACCCAAATATGTTTTTTCATTTGGTAGTGTTTATTCCTCTCAAGAAAGGGAGAGAGTATACCACGTTTATACTTTATTCTGTGGAGATGTGAGAACGTCTTGTATCGTCAACGTCAAAAATGCATTATCAAGAAGTCACTTGAAGCATTATGCGAACTAGCAAATAAACTAAATAACAGTAACATTGAGCTTTAACCAAGCCCGTAGCCAGGATTTTGTTTCTGGAGGGGCTTTTTGTCCAACCAAAAAAAACAACAAAAACAAACAGGGTTCCCACGACCTGGAAAAACCTGGAAAGTCAGGGAATTTAGGATAGACCTTGAAAAAGTCAGGGAAAGTCA
>JAQIWH010005366.1:0-14789 GCA_034695005.1 Cryptops parisi | reverse complement strand
TGCTTATTATTTTTTAGAAGGTTTATTATTATGCCAATTTGTGCAGTGGTACACAAGTGTGATTGAGCACTGCTGCACTTGTTTATTTCGGCCACAATTTATGCACCTTGTGCGATCCAAATGCTGATATCGCCTGGTTTTTGATTGTCTACAGTCGTTTTGTCACTTCGTCGGAATCTGTACTAGTCTATACGTAATTTCAAGATCCCTGCATAAATCAAGGATGTGATGTACTCGCTAGAGTGAAACTGCTATAACCGCTATAAACTCGCTATAGTGAAATTTTTCTTGTACCGGGTAGTACCAGGTAATACAAGAAAAAATGTAAAGGATCATAAATAAACAGAACAAAGTTATTTCAAAGGTCTAAGATTAAGTAAAATGGAGGGTTAACGTTGAAACCAAAACGAGATGATGATCATGAGAAACTGTGGATGCAGTAGAAATTCATGTCCTATGAGGGGCATGAAATATGAAATTAAGAAAGAATATGAAAATAATAAAGAATATGAAATTCCTCCACGTGGAATACTATGTTGTGTTCAGGAATCAGAAGAACATTAAATTTATTTGAATGAATATCTAAGAATGTCCATCTACTGCTTGCAGTCATGTTTAAATTCTGTGTAAACGCATGTACAGAAAACATTTTTCGAAAATTTTTTGTGGTACACCTAGTAGTAGTTCAGCAGTTGTATACTCAAAATAAATTGGCAAAAATTCTGGTAGTTGTAAGTAAGACGTATTTAAAAAAACCACACAGAAAAGAACACCACACATGCTCAAGAGTGATAGTAGCACTCCAGCAGAATGATCAAAACAAACAAGCAAACAAAAACTAATCAAATCCAAAGTTTAAAGGTGTAAATTGCATCATTTATTCCGACTAGTGTAATCTTTAGTTTAAAGGTGTCAACTTAATCATTGATTTCAACTTAATATTGACCTGATAGTTTATTTGCATGTTTACTTTGATATGCTTAAGAATGACTGTCGATTATGCTATTTATTAGTAGTATTGATTAGATTTTAAAACATAAACGCACTTGTTTCATAAATAGTAGGCCTATTACGGTTTATTAAAATCTTGCATCAATCAGTTTCATCAAGATAGAATTGAGCAGTAAGTAGGTAACATTGCTATAATAAAAAATTGAGACAATGGCTCAAATTTCATTTCAAACATTTATGATCGGATAATGAAATGAAAGAAACATAAAATGATTCGTATCTAGAAACAGGAAAACATTTTGGTTTTGATCTGATAACTTTTGTTTGTTCTTTTTTTTTTTTTTGCAGAGTGTACATCATTTCACAGAAGTTTCTGTGAAATCCAGAAACTGATAAAGTTTATCACTCATAATTTATGGCAGTTTCAAATATCCCATAGACCTACTCATCAGTTTCGACTTCGAAAATTTTGAATGTAACACACACACACACAGAGTGAACTAACTAAAAGCCTTTAAAAAATACACTACCCCAAATAAAAAAAGACGAATGGATACATGCAAACTTTAGGGACATTTAGTAATAAGATTGGATCATGACTGATGATAATAAAAAAGCAGCTTTCGGATATAAAAACATATAATTCGGTAGCTTTAGGTTAGTGTTCGTATGTACGATTTATTCAAACAATTTAGGCCTAAACAACGCATTGATCTTTGAATTCGTCTCCTTTCGAGTACAAATCTTATTCTTATAACAGTGCTAATGAAATCAGCTCCGCTCTGATTTTTGGCATTTGCGTAGCATAGTGCCGATCCTAGTTGTATTTTTTGTTTAGTACTGTATTGTATTGTACTGTAAAGTTTTGTCAAATCAGCCATGTCCGGGGCTATTTCTTAGTAGTACAAAATATATTGATAACATCGCTATTTTTTATGCTGACTATTTATTATCGCAAACTATTCAGGGTTTAATCTCGGTATTGTTTTTATGCTATTTTTCTTAGGATTACGAATTCCAAGTGACATTGCAGGTGCTACTTTTATGGCTTTTGGAACTTCTTGTCCCGAATTGTTTATCTCACTGATAGGTAAAATAATAAATATTATTTACCATTCTGTTAATATTTTTTTTGTTTAAAGTTAAATTCATATTTAACTTTGTTCTAATGCAGGTTTTTGGTAATTTTTAGGTGCTTTTATTACCCAAGGAGACATCGGTATTGGTGCTGTTATTGGATCTGCAGTTTTTAATATTCTAGCGATTGCCAGTGTCTGTGGCTTATTTGCTGGCACAGTAAGCTTGTCTAATACACTTAAATGTGATATAATTCGATTTTGTGGAAATAAATGTTTTAATATTTCTTAATTACAGGCAATTGCATTAAATTGGAGACCTCTAACTCGAGATTGTATTTGGTTTTTAATTGCGGTCGCTAGTTTGTACATTATTATCGAGGATGAAAAAATTCAGTGGTAAAATACCTACATGCCTTGTTATATTATTTTCATTTAAGATTAATATTTTATAGTTCTTTGTTAGCATAAAATAAGATTAATTAAATTACATGTAACTAAAATAATTTGCTACAAGATGATGTACTATATGAAAGAATGACGATTATTATTTTTATTTCAGGTATGAAGCTCTGGTATTAGTCATCGAATATTTATTATACATTTTAAGTTTATTCATTTACACACGCTATAAGCATGTGTTTGAAGGACCCACGACATCATATGATCTGACACACGAAAGCAGCAGAAACAAACTTCAGTACACTACAGGGAGTTACTTCAAGACAGCATCTATTGTAACCATTTCAGAAATTTATGAAACTTTCAATCCAAAACTGGGATTAAAAAATGGATTGCCAAATGTAAATGCAGCATTTGTGCAAAATGACTCCAAGTTCAATACCATTAAGTCTCGAGACATATCAGAATTCTCGTTTAAAGACAGTACAACTGGATTGATGAAACCTGATTCGTCGGATTCTTCATCTAAAATCATTGATGAACGTAAGTTTTAGTGTGGTTTTACATTGCTCGATTTTGTGAAAATTTAGCAATTTTTCAATCAATCATTAAAGCACCAATAGGCCTATAATATATGGCATTAATGAAATAATCAATAATGACATTGCCAAATACAAAGTCAATGTTCATTGACTGATAACATGACCACAGACTTCACATGTTGTTTAAAAGTTATCATCATGTTGGTGATAACTTTATTGATATATTGATATATATTATACAATTACTCATGATTTCCATGAAAACCTAATCAGTTATGTCTTAATTGTAATCTGGGAGAAATGGTTTGCATATTGTACTCCGTTTGTGCTGATAAAAATGAAACATAATTTTATAAGGAAATTAGTAGGCCTACTTTGTTGTAATTAAATTTCAAGCTTGAAGTTGTTAAGAAGTGTAATAATTCCATACTATTTCTTTGGGAAAGTCTGATTGTTTGTTTTATTTTTTAGCCGAACCCAACTCTCTACTTACCATGCCTAAAAATGGTAAGTTAAAACAGTTCGCCTGGATCATCTGGTGGCCAGTGAAATGTATTTACCATTTTACGATTCCACAATTGCGAGATAGTCATTACGTCATCACTAGCATCTTAATATTTATATTATCAATGTCATACATTGCTGGACTTGCGTACATAGCTGCCTGGATGGTTTCAGTTTTAGGTAAGCATTTATTTCAAATATTGCTTTAGTCACAAACAAGTCTTAATTTTATGTTAGTGTTTTTGTATCTATATAAATTGCATTTTCTTTTTTAGGTAATACTTTACAAATTCCCGGTAGTGTTATGGGACTCACTTTCCTGGCCCTTGGTAACAGTTTACCCGAGATAATCTCCAGCATTATCATTTCAAGGCAGAGTAAGTTGCATCGACACTTGTAAATAGATAAGATTGACTAATGTAAATGTTTGCTAATTGAAACCTTAGCTATCTTTGTCATTTCGTTATATTGTATGTCAGTCACCGTGTATGTCCTGTCAAAACATAACCATAGGGTTGATTGAATGGTTTGTTGTTTTTCTTCAACTGTTATCACTAATCAGAAACATTGATATTTTTAATTGGGGGACTTCATAAACTGTTTACTTGCTGATTGGAATGATAAGTTTTAAATTATGAATCCTAGTTGGATGTTAGATCTTAGCGTTGTTATGTCTCCTTTTTATTTTGTTCATAAGTCGCTTATCTTGAGCCGTTTTGTTGATTGGTATATATTTTGTATGTACAGTATATATTTAATTTGTCGTTATGTCTCTTTGGGACGAAAATAAAGAAAATAAATAAATAAATAAAAATTCAATTAACTCGATAATTGGGAGGATACTCACTTGTCAGACCCGACGAGAGGGAGAGGGTGGGGGAACACTATAAAATACTGAGGCCTGGTGGTCCACAAAGGGGCTCAAAATGGAAACTACTACCGGAGCAGCGCTCTCTACTACCGCTTAGTTTACTTTTAGAAAACTTTATGGGTGCCCACATGATTAACAAAAATTGGTCAAGTATCCAAAAGGCAATGTAATCGAATGTTTCGCTTAAAATGTGAAATATCCTAACCTAAGTATACTGTCATACTGTATTCAGTGGTGTCACTAGGGTGCAGCGACCGCACCGGGTGACACCATCAGAGATTATGACATCAAAATGACTGTCCATAAAATGTTGGTGAAATGTTTCAGCATATGTACAATTTTTCATAAAAATTTCTTTGTAGTCAGTTATAACCACAAAGCACTTTTTGTAAGCTCAGCTTAAATATATTGTATTAATATACCTATAAAGTTAAAATTTTATGCCGTAAAATTTTATTTACTGTACATTCGCATTTATTTAATTAGATCTTGGCCGTAACTATGCGCTGTGTTTTGCTGGAAATTCTTCAAAAGATGTAGCTATTTGCTGTGTTATACAGGAAAGCTAAAGTAAACTAAATTAACTTCATGGTAAACCGGTAATTAAATCACATGATCCAATTAAGTTGACTATATTTCTCACTAACTACGTTAATAACTTTCTAACAGAAATATTTGGTGTTACTAAAGGGATGTTACATGTGCTTTCTAATACACGCAAATTAATACATGTCGTTTCGAATAACGTTTTTTACAGCCGCTGATCCCTACCATGGGAATGGGGGTGATCACATGAGTTGACACACTGGGTGACACCAACCCGTCACGTAACTGAATTTTACATTAGTAGCAACCTAAGAAGAATTACTTACAACAACAATTATCAGAATGTTTAATTTAAAATATTTTAATGAAATGAAACTATTATGATTACATGTATTATAAAAACATTATTGCACTAAATGTCATAATTATTGCAAGAAAAACGTAATGGATAAAGCATCTTTATGCTCCATGGTTGCATACTTTAACATATTAACGACCAGTTGCAAAGTGTACACGCACACAGAAGCGTAACGGGGAAACATGCAACTTTCATCTATTCGACTGACATTTCTATGAATGCCACCTCCGAAGCACCCAAGGGGTCAGAGCCGCTACTACTGGGGCCCTTTTTTCCCCCGGGCTCTAAAATATTTTTTATTGGGTTCAGAACTTGCTCTCGTAAGGCCTGATACTGTTTCATTTAACAGTGAAGTTTTCAATTCATTTCCTCTTGTATTTCAATAAATTTGCCGTGTTTGTCTAATTGTGAAACAATTATTTAAAGTAAAGTAATATTTTTGAAGTCAAATTAAATATCTAGCACTATTATAAACAGTATGCTTAGTATTTATTTTTTATTTTTTTTTTGTTTTCAAGGTATGGGGAACATGGCTCTTTCAAACGCCTTAGGTGGAAATGTGTTCACCATTCTCATGTGTCTAGGGGCACCGTGGTTGGTGTCTGCCAATACAAACGGCAAAGGCCACGTACAAATACACAGCCAAGGAATTACCAGCTTGGTTTTAGGTTTACTAGTAGCAGTCTGCCTTATGTTCATTGTTCTTTCGATTTCCAGGTTTCAATTGAACAAAAAAGTGGGAGCAATGTGCTTGGCTCTCTACCTACTTTACGTTGTTATCTCTTGCATGCATGAAATGAATGTTTTTGGGCAAGTTAATTTGCCACCGTGTTCCTTTTAAACGGGTTTCATATACTTTGTAAATAGTGTATTTTTAGTTCTTCAAAGTTTGACAGTATTATAGGTAGTTATTTTTTTTATGTTTTTTAGCATGTAAAGATATAGAAGTATCAGTATTCTTTATTTACTAGATAGTTCTTTTTAGTATATTGTACAATATTTTATTTTCTGTGTAATTGTAAAAATTGTAAAATAGCATGGCAGTGACATTCATATATCTTGCACGGTGTGACTTTGCATGCCTCTGTTTTTATTTTTATTGTGTAATGTTGTTTTTTAATAAAAAAATGACTCCATAATTTAATTTGTTTTAAGTGCATGCCTATTTGTATTATTTAACAAATATTTATACAATTACAGTCTTTATCTAATTGTTATAAAATGCAAAATCTTTCTCCTCCTCCTCCTCCTCCTCATCATCATCACAGTTATAAGAACATCACGTGATTCGTGTTTGTTTCTATAGAAACAACCTTGCTTTCAGTAAAGAATTTTTTTAGAAGCGCGTGCTTCCTCACCAGCGCTACCGTGTGTGAAAATTCCGAAATAAAAAATACTCTACTGTACCGAATATTGCGCAGCAATATGAGCTAAATGAATAACTTTCCCGTCATTTTTGACGGGTTATTTACTAGTATATATATAGTGCTCTAAGATAGACCCCACCCTTTATATCTACGCAGGTTCACTATAGCCACCAGGGTAAACAATGAAATCCACGGGATCGCTAGCTGGCTTATGTTACGCCAGGTCAATCATCTAGTTTTTGAAGAACTAGATGAACTAGACTTGATGAACTAGATGAATCATCTATTATATTTTCCACTATGTTTTTTAAAGACATAACTAACTTTTTATTCAGGCTTTTTTAATCCGAGAAGATATTGTTAACATGCAAACATTTTTTTTGTTTGTATTTGATATAAAAAATGCTACGAACTTCACTTTTATCATTACTTAATGAAATTGAATTACAAGTCCAATAATGAATTCCAATCTATATTTTATTTATGGTACTTTCCTGTTATAGCCAGGCCCGTCTGATGTTGCTATTTGCTTTGTACTTGGTTTATTTTGTATGGTTTATTTTGCAGGTTAGGTTAGGAAAAACAAGAAAACGTATTAAATGTATGATATTGTACCACTATCGTGGTACGTCATGCGCAGGCGCAACAACCGCTCCAAACTGCTGCCCGCAGCACGAAACTTACAAGAATATCGTGATTAGTTATCCAAGCGTACATTCAATCTGGATAAAAATTACTTTTTTTGTTATCTGGAACCTCTACTATGCTGACAAAAAAATCAAGTCAATCGAATCAGTAGTTTTTACGTGGTGGAGTCACAAACATACAACCGGACTTTCACATATCGATACACTACTGAAATACAGTATCAATATTTGACTGCAGGTGTAGTACTATTGGTAATACGTTATGGAACCAGATAAACAATTATTTAAATTGAATGTGAATGTTATTTATTTTGCATAATACAGGGTGTTCCAAAAGTTTGAGACCCTGTTTTGCTTTTCTTTCATCTAATCCTGGGCCTAAAAAGATTGGCATGGTATTGGTTTAAATCGTGGCTCTCACAACTTATTACAGCGAAGTAAATAATGGCTATTAACAAAACACTTTTGGCAACGTGTAGGATGTCTAGCCAACGAACAGTCCAGTTAAATGTTATCCAACAAGTGTGGGCAGTTCGCCAGGACTGGGTTTTCCAAAAATTAAGACTATGGGCAAGAGACCAATTCATTAAACGCGTGAAAAATAAACGGATTTTCTGATCCTGCTCTGCGTTTTTAAGCTAGTCGACAGTTTGTCACTGGAATCAGAAATGTTTGCATAATGATGGAAGACATATAAATATTAAAATATAACAAGCTTTTATATTAAACAGGTATTGAACTATCAGCCTCTTTAAGCAGAAGCAATTTTGTTATATTTTTTTAGTCTAGAGATCTGTACATTTAACACAGCATTCAACTCATTTTATTTTAACTCTTATACATCAACAAGTATTGATCATATTTTAGGACATTGGTTATTTTCTGTAAAACTGGAGATTAGCCACTTCAAAAATCCAAGGCAAATAATAAGTCACTTTCATGAATCCACTTGGATATCCTTTAGCACAGCCAACGCTAGATGCAAATGCAGAAACGCCAACTAAATGGTAGACATCATCATTGGCAGTGATACTAAGCTGACCTCCAAAATCGAACTGAAACAAATATAAACACACGATTACAATATGCGACTTAATGTTTCATGATTATTATAAAAACCAATATTGATTAAAACAAAAAATACATTAGTTCAGATCTGGAATCGTACTTAATCAATTCTGTGCTAAAACTGATTTTGGGCATGCTACCTTCTCAACCTGGGGTGCGAGGCACCCCCGGGAGATGCAAAGTTTTTTCTGAGGGGTCGCTACGTTTACTGTTGGTTGCAATCACCGTATTAAGTTAAATTTATTTTTGAAATATGTATTCTATTTCAATGATTTCTACACCCTATTAAAATTGAATTTTATGCAAATTTGTAAACTCTACGCTGTAATTCATAAATTGAAGGGCAATTTAAAGCCATATTTTTAAAATTATTTAGAAGACTAATTTTTCTGGTGATAACTTCATACAGTACAGTACCACACTAACAAACAAGGCAATTTTCTATATTATGCTACCATTTCCTGAAAATCCAGGAAGTGGTAAAATAACAAGCTAGAAACATTACCGAAAGACAGCTTGACGTAAAAATGTCATTTAGAGTAAAAAGTGTGGCTTGTTATATTGCCCAGAGCCCTTCAATGAATGTTAAATGAAGTGTGGAGTTCTAACAAGTTTTAAAATTGAAACTTTTGGTATACGGTAAGTATATTAAATCAGTGTCTTAAATTACCAATTTTTCTCAAATTTAACTTAAATAGAAAAATCAGAATCTTAAATGGGTACTTGTCCGTTATCCGGTTCTTAACCACCGATGGAGTTGCAGCTTGATGGTAGTGCGTGTGATCGATCACTGTGGTAAACATGTACTCTTTGTTTTTGATGACGGGTACTGGGTTGGATTAGTTCGTTTTGACTTGAGCGTTTGTCCCAGGCCTAACCTAATCCGGTAACCGTTATCAAAAACACAAACTATTGTACATGTTTACCACAATGATCAAAGTGCACCAAACAGTGATCGACCACACGCTCCACCATCGAACTGCAACTCCATCGGTGGTTCTTGCCTGGAAAACGGATAAGGACCCTTAGATGTAACAAAAATATATATTTAAATTGGAGTTGTGTCAAAGTCCTGTTTGTAGTGCATTTTTATTTTTTGTACTCTTTTTCATTAACCTATAGCCATTGCCATGGGAGCGGTGTGAAGGTGTCTTATGTTTATAAGTTAAAAACCTTTGGAGATAAGCCAGAGACACTGGGAGAAGCTTTCTTAGAACAAGATGAAGTTCAAAACTGTCTCTTCATTCTGTGTTAGCGCCCTGAGGCTACTCACTCCCCTTTAAGAAAGAGTTTGAATTATTTTTAATATTGTAGTTTAATATTACGACTAGCCATTGTTGAGGATGCCACTGAGTGCATTAGTGATGCGCAATAATGCACTCAGTGGTGCCGACTCCGTGATTGCTGGGGACTCTAGCACGCACAGAATCAAAGTCGTGGGTATTCACGTGCATTAACTGGTGTGTTTTCAAATGTTCTATGTTACGATTGTGTCCAAGTACTTTGCAACTGGTAATCTACGTCAAAGTACGACATATTTTTGTCGTCTACAGCTTTGTCCTCCTTTTCAGCATAACACAGGACATTTCTCAAGTTCAGGCTTTCTAACATAACACAGCGCATTTCTACAGATAACTTAACTGCCTATACTACATTGATGCGAAGGTAAAGTGAATTAGCTTAGAATTTTGGTCTCGTATTTTGTCAATCAACCACATGGGCACCCATGGGTTTCTTAAAAAGTCAGCGCTGCTGAATGCACATCTGTTTGACACTAATACACTTTCATTTGTTTTAACTAAGCTAAACTATTGTCAGTGAGTATAGATACCAGGTTAGATTAGTTAAAACACATCTATCATTTGTCGTAAAATGAATACTTGTTTTATTTTATGGCGCCTTCATACCAATGGCTAGTCGTTAAGCACCCAGAATACTCAAACAGTAAGTCTTAAGTACGCATACAAAAATGTATCGATTTTATGATCACGATGAAATTATTTGTTGTTTTAACCAACCTAAAGTTATTTATATACCCAGTTTAGGTTAGTTAACAACAGCACTATGCTCTTATGGCAGTCAATAGTTGTACGTCAAAACACCAGTACCTTATTGTTTTCTATCATAACAAATTTTTGTTGAATAATTCAATCAAAGATGTGATCAGGAAAAAACCCTATGTCTTACAGATTTCAATAATACATTATTGTGTACGTATAGACTTGTTCGTATGTATCATTTAGAGTTGTTTGACATTAACAGCTTATGTATTTGCTCAAATCATCTGATATGTTAGTGTGTTGGGCAAATAAAAATAATACATAGTCTCAATAATGTCATCATCATCTTTGTTGCAGTTCAAATCAGCTGGGATAGTTTTGTTTATTAACAAAACTTTACCACATACGCTATTAATTTCGTCAGTTTTGGTGATACATCAACTTTAATTTATAGCATGACATTGACACTGTACTTACATAACAGATGTCTTCATAAGGTCTATTTGAAACTGCACACATGATGTATTCTGGCAGAGGACCATATGCACGTTCACATCGTTTCTGTGTTGTGATGTTGAGAAAGGCTTCTTGCTCTATGGTTGCATCCGTAGGAGCTATATAAGCAATTAACCAGGTATATTTCATGTTCTATTGTAAATGATAATGGTACTGTACCAATTTATAATTGGTCACACATAACTTACGCTTTTCTGACATCCATCCCCATCCAGTTGCAACACTTTCAATTCCTGCCAGATCCACATTGTGCCATACATCTGGAGGAAGACAAATTGGACTGATAGCCGTCGTGAAAGTCACAGGTTTTAAAAGAAGAACAAGGGCAATGTCATGTGTGAAGTATGCATCGGAATCAAAATTTGGATGCACCCAAATCTCAGAAATGAATTGTTGAACTTCTGTTCCTTCATATTTGGTGATGTCGTGTTCACCAAGAACGGCTAGCAATGTGTCAACACTGTTGCGGAAACTGAAAATACACCAGTCAAAGGTGAGATGTCATTTTATGCTACTAAGCGTGTTCTTAATTCTACCATTCAGGAACACCTTTTTTTCATTGTCACGGAACGAGATTTTAAATCCAAGTGTTAATTTTTTTCGTGATTGGTAATACGAAAGTTTTTATATGATTTATGTCGGTTCTTTTTATTCTTAATTGATAAGCTCTTTTAAAAATATAAATCTTGTTACCGATCAACGCATCTCGCTGTTGTTAGGAGCCATTCTTCGCTGATTAGTGTCGCACCACATTGTAATGAGAACCCTTGCTTCTCTTTCTTTATTATGATTGCCTGTTAACAAAATACAATTATTTGCATGTACCAATGAGTTAAATGCAACTTATACTTATATTTAAAAAAATAAGAATTCAAACGTCGTTAAACTACCACCCTTGGTGCTGACAGAAGGGCAGTGTGCGAGGGTGGCGCTTTAAAGGGGTTGAACTAACTTTTCATGTTCATATTTGAGTAATTTTTCTCGCTAAAAATGTCTTTGCAATGCATATATTTTTATTTTATGCAGAGGATACTTACAATATACAGTAGCAAGGCTTTTTTTCAATTCAAGCCACGCCTTTCTATTGTTTAAAATGTCACTTATGGCTTTCCAATTGATTTTCATAAAAATATGACTGAAAATGTTTCGTTATGGATTGCAGACTTTAAGATTTTTGTTACTGGATTATTCTGACTTTTTCGTTTGATCTCTCTTCATTTGTTGGTTTAAACGAACGATTTTTCCATACGACGAATATTATGCTAGCATTAAAAGATGTGACGGATTTCAAGAATTTTTTTTTTGGAATTTCACATGAAAACATGGGAGGAAGTTTGAACGTGCATAGAACAAATTATGCACGTTCATTTCGAACGGTGGGGGTGGTTTATAGAGGGGCGGTTTAACGGAGGTTTGACTGTAATTCTCGTTTAAGTTAACTTGCGTACTGTCCATGGGTATTGGTTAGGTGCAACTTCATAACCACCGACAATTCTCTTGGAACGGCGCATGTTGGAAATACCACAAGCTATAAAAAAAATAATAATATGTCAGTTGCGCTTATTCAGATTATATCTTTCCAAGTTGTTGATTCAATTTTAACTACATCAACTATATTTTAATTACTGTATATTGATTGCATCATCACATTAAATAGATTTCAGAAACCGTTCAGCAGTAAGTGGTGTAGTTACATAACGAAGAGTTCTGTTTTTCAATTTATTAAACAAATTCATCAACCATAATCTAAAAACTCGTTTAACACCTATCGACAAAACATTGCATCTGATTTATCCTTTGGTTTATTTCAAACCCAAGCTAAGCTATTCTACAAGTATAATGCAAGTGAACCGCTCTGTGAACTGAAAATGTCAAGTGAACTGATTATGGACACTAAATATATTTAAAAAATAAAAAAGGTAATTATGAAGTATTGTACCGTATATGAAATGATGATTCAGTTACTACCTAAATTGTATTAAACGAATTATACCTAACTACTTCAATAAATATACATTGCTACTAGACCAACAGCACAATATCGAGTAATTTTTAAGATTGTGACTAAATTTTACATTGGAATCAGATTAAAATTAAATATTACTTTGTGAAAAGAAAGTAATATTTACTTGGTGGCTTGTCAGTTGGTACTTCAGTTGACACAGTAGTTTCTTCTGTAGTTGAAGGTTCTGTTGTCGGAGGTAATGTTGGTTCAATTGGTGGAGGTACACATTGTTCAACATCTTTCGTTTTTTGCTGCACCCAACCAACGAAATTGGTTAGCTTGGTGTAAACTCCTGGAGTTTCCTTCAAAGCACAACCACGTCCGTAGGAGACGATACCAAAAACATGATAGACATCAAAATTGTCTTGAATAAATACTGGTCCTCCAGAATCACCCTGCAAAATAAAACAAAGCTTATTAAACCACACTGCCTACCATAAGAACAATGTTTAGGGACTTTCTGATAATACAGTATACCTGACATGCATCTTTAGTGCCATTTAAGTATCCAGCACAAAACATGTTTTTTGTATAGTGCGTACTGAACTTTTTTATACAATTATCATCATCAAGGATAGGCACATTGATTTCCTGTAAATTATCACTTTGCTCTCCGCCTAGGTACCATCAGAATTAAATAAAATAAAGTAGATATATTTGATATTTGAAAATCAGTAATTGGTGTTCAAGTTGTTTACCAAATTTTATCGTTCCCCATCCAGCTACTGTACCCACTAACCCTATATAATTCTCATTGGGTGGTGTCAGACATATAGGTTGCATTCGGTCTCCAAACTGTATCTGTCGAGACAACTTTAATAACGCGACATCAGAATCCACTCGAGTTTGCACTCCATATTGCTCATGCATTATAATCTAAAAACGTAAGATAAAAAGAGTTATATTAAATGTGAAAAAAAATTGTTAAATAAGGTGGAACCTCGTATTTGAAAGGTTTGAAAAATTAGCAAAGAGCTACATTACTTTATTAACAGCAAAAGCATCGATGGAAGGGTTGCGAATATCATTGTTACCCAGTTCAACTTTAAGATTTACTGGATTCACCCTAAAATAAAGTAACGACATTAACAATTGGTTATAATAAAGTTGTCAAATCTACAATGATGTGTAACTCGTTTTTTCTTACAATTTGTTGTTTCAAGTTTTTAAGATAGAATTAGAATGATACAGTATGATATAGATACCCGCTGACAAAGCAATGTGCAGCAGACAGGATATAATAATGGTTGATGATAGCTCCACCACATACTAGTGCACTGTCTTCTACCCATAGAATTGCAGCCTGTGTAATTTTATATTTAAAAAAAAAAAGTAGTTTCAATATATTTTTTAATTAAACTTTAAAATCTTGTTAAACACCAACAATTTAATTTACCATCCATGGAAATTTATCTATTGACACATCTTCACCACCCACTATTCTTTTCCTTGAAGCTCTTCCACAAACTACACATACAAAAATTTACATTGTACTTGAACGTGACACTTTAGATTGATTTATAGGTTATATTTTACGATATCGCTACACAAGGCGAAAAGATATCATCAGTGTAATGCAATATTAATGCGTGTGCTTGGTAATACTTATTTTTTATTATACGGTTTTATTTTATGTAGTCAGCGTATTGCCTTACCACATGCTGGAGCTGAAAAAAAAAGAATATATCAAGTTCAATAGAATGTTTCACATACTTCAACTTGTACAATGAATACAAACTACTCTTTACCATCGTCTCGTTCTTGTAAACTGATTTCATTTTCTTGCTCCGCTGGTATCTTTTAAACAAAAAGTGGGATAAAATTATTTTAAATAAACTAGATCTACAGTACTCAACTCAAGTTTAAGTGGATACTTGTAATTAGACGTGTACTAAAGTTCTTGCTTTGCATTGACTAGTATTTTTTCTTGTTTTTT